>JANJGK010005177.1:0-50196 GCA_039081455.1 Macrobrachium rosenbergii
AGGGGGGGTCATGGGGGGTCATGGGTGGGTCATGGGGGGGTCATTGTGGGGGGTCATGGGAGGGTCATAGGGGGTCATGGGGGGTCATGGGGGGTCATTGGGGGGGTCATTGGGGGGTCATGGGGGGTCATAGGGGGGTCTTGGGGAGTCATGGGGAGTCATTGGGGGAGTCATGGGAGGGTCATGAGGGGGTCATGGGGGGTCATGGGGGGTCATTAGGGTGGTCATGGGGGGGTCATGGGGGGTCATGGGGGGTCATTGGGGGGGTCATTGGGGGGTCATGGGGGGTCATGGGGGGTCATTGGGGGGTCATTATGGGGTCATGGGGGGTCATAGGGGGTCTTGGGGGGGTCATGGGGGGGTCATGGGAGGGTCATGGGGGGTCATGGGGGGGTCATGGCGGGTCATTGGGGGGTCATTGGGGGGTCATGGGGGGTCATAGGGGGGTCTTGGGGGGTCAGGGGGGTCATTGGGGGTGTCATGGGGGGGTCATGGGGGTGTCATGGGGGGTCATGGGGGGTCATGGGGGGTCATTGGGGGTCATTGGGGGGTCATGGGGGGTCATGGGGGTCATGGGGGGTGATGGTGGGGTCATGGGTAGGGGGGTCATGGGGGGGTCATGGGGGCCCATGGGGGGTCATGGGGGGGGTCATGGGGGGTCATGGGGGGGTCATGGGGGGGTCATGGGGGGTTCATAGGGGGGTCATGGGGGGTCATGGGGGGGGTGATGGGGGGTCATGGGGGGTAATGGGGGGGTCATTGGGGGGTCATTGGGGGGTCATGGGGGGGTCATGGGGGGTCATGGGGGGGTGATGGGGGGGTCTTTGGGGGTCATAGGGGGTCATGGGGGGGTCATGGGGGGGTCATGGGGGCCCATGGGGGGGTCATGGGGGGGGTCATAGGGGGGTCATGGGGGTCATGGGGGGGTCATGGGGGGGGTCATGGGTGGGTCATGGGGGGTCATTGGGGGGGTCATGGGGGTCATGGGCGGGTCATGGGGGTCATGGGTGGGTCATGGGGGGTTCATTGGGGGGGTCATGGGAGGGTCATAGGGGGTCATGGGGGGTCATGGGGAGTCATGGGGGGTCATTGGGGGAGTCATGGGAGGGGTCATGAGGGGGTCATGGGGGTCATGGGGGGTCATGGGGGGGTCATGGGTGGGTCATGGGGGTCAATGGGGGGGGTCATGGGGGTCATGGGCGGGTCATGGGGGTCATTAGGGGGGTCATGGGGGGTCATGGGGTGGGTCATGGGGGGTCATTGGGGGGGTCATGGGAGGGTCATAGGGGGTCATGGGGGGTCATGGGGGGTCATAGGGGGGTCTTGGGGAGTCATGGGGAGTCATTGGGGGAGTCATGGGAGGGTCATGAGGGGGGTCATGGGGGGTCATGGGGGGGTCATTAGGGTGGTCATGGGGGGGTCATGGGGGGTCATGGGGGGTCATTGGGGGGGGTCATTGGGGGGTCATTGGGGGTCATGGGGGGTCATTGGGGGGTCATTATGGGGTCATGGGGGGGTCATAGGGGGGTCTTGGGGGGGTCATGGGGGGGTCATGGGAGGGTCATGGGGGGTCATGGGGGGTCATGGCGGGTCATTGGGGGGTCATTGGGGGGGTCATGGGGGGTCATAGGGGGGTCTTGGGGGGTCAGGGGGGGTCATTGGGGGGGTCATGGGGGGGTCATGGGGGTGTCATGGGGGGTCATGGGGGGTCATGGGGGGTCATTGGGGGGTCATTGGGGGGTCATGGGGGTCATGGGGGTCATGGGGGGGGTGATGGTGGGGTCATGGGGGGTCATAGGGGGGTCATGGGGGGGGTCATGGGGGCCCATGGGGGGGTCATGGGGGGGTCATGGGGGGTCATGGGGGGGTCATTGGCGGGTCATTGGGGGGTCATGGGGGGTCATGGGGGGGTCATGGGGGGGGTCATGGGGGGGTGATGGGGGGGGTCATGGGGGGTCATAGGGGGGTCATGGGGGGGGTCATGGGTCCCATGGGGGGTCATGGGGGGGTCATGGGGGGTCATGGGGGGTCATGGGAGGGTCATAGGGGGTCATGGGGGGTCATTGGGGGGGTCATTGGGGGGTCATGGGGGGTCATAGGGGGGTCTTGGGGAGTCATGGGGGTCATTGGGGGAGTCATGGGGGGTCATGAGAGGGTCATGGGGGGTCAGGGGGGGTCATTAGGGGGGTCATGGGGGGGTCATGGGGGGTCATGGGGGGTCATGGGGGTCATTGGGGGGGTCATTGGGGGGTCATAGGGGGGTCATGGGGGTCATTGGTTGGGTCATTGGGGGGTCATAGGGGGGTCATGGGGGGTCATGGGGGGGTCATGGGGGGTCATGGGTGGGTCATGGGGGGTCATTGGGGGGGTCATGGGGGTCATGGGTGGGTCATGGGGGGTCATTAGGGGGGTCATGGGGGGTCATGGGTGGGTCATGGGGGGTCATTGGGGGGGTCATGGGAGGGTCATAGGGGGTCATGGGGGGTCATGGGGGGTCATTGGGGGGGTCATTGGGGGGTCATGGGGGGTCATAGGGGGGTCTTGGGGAGTCATGGGGGGTCATTGGGGGAGTCATGGGGGGTCATGAGAGGGTCATGGGGGGTCAGGGGGGGTCATTAGGGGGGTCATGGGGGGGTCATGGGGGGTCATGGGGGGTCATGGGGGTCATTGGGGGGGTCATTGGGGGGTCATAGGGGGGTCATGGGGGTCATGGGGGGTCATGGGGGGGTCATGGGTGGGTCATGGGGGGTCATTGGGGGGGTCATGGGGGTCATGGGCGGGTAATGGGGGTCATTAGGGGGGTCATGGGGGGTCATGGGTGGGTCATGGGGGGTCATTGTGGGGGTCATGGGAGGGTCATAGGGGGTCATGGGGGGTCATGGGGGGTCATTGGGGGGTCATTATGGGGTCATGGGGGGTCATAGGGGGGTCTTGGGGGGGTCATGGGGGGGTCATGGGAGGGTCATGGGGGGTCATGGGGGGTCATGGCGGGTCATTGGGGGGTCATTGGGGGGTCATGGGGGGTCATAGGGGGGTCTTGGGGGGTCAGGGGGGGTCATTGGGGGGGTCATGGGGGGGTCATGGGGGTGTCATGGGGGGTCATGGGGGGTCATGGGGGGTCATTGGGGGGTCATTGGGGGGTCATGGGGGGTCATGGGGGTCATGGGGGGGTGATGGTGGGGTCATGGGGGGTCATTGGGGGGTCATGGGGGGTCATGGGGGGGTCATGGGGGGTCATGGGGGTCATGGGGGGTCATGGGGGGTCATTGGCGGGTCATTGGGGGGTCATGGGGGGTCATTGGGGGGTCATAGGGGGGTCATGGGGGTCATGGGGGGTCATGGGGGGGTCATGGGTGGGTCATGGGGGGTCATTGGGGGGGTCATGGGGGTCATGGGCGGGTAATGGGGGTCATTAGGGGGGTCATGGGGGGTCATGGGTGGGTCATGGGGGGTCATTGTGGGGGTCATGGGAGGGTCATAGGGGGTCATGGGGGGTCATGGGGGGTCATTGGGGGGTCATTATGGGGTCATGGGGGGTCATAGGGGGGTCTTGGGGGGGTCATGGGGGGGTCATGGGAGGGTCATGGGGGGTCATGGGGGGTCATGGCGGGTCATTGGGGGGTCATTGGGGGGTCATGGGGGGTCATAGGGGGGTCTTGGGGGGTCAGGGGGGGTCATTGGGGGGGTCATGGGGGGGTCATGGGGGTGTCATGGGGGGTCATGGGGGGTCATGGGGGGTCATTGGGGGGTCATTGGGGGGTCATGGGGGGTCATGGGGGTCATGGGGGGGTGATGGTGGGGTCATGGGGGGTCATTGGGGGGTCATGGGGGGTCATGGGGGGGTCATGGGGGGTCATGGGGGTCATGGGGGGTCATGGGGGGTCATTGGCGGGTCATTGGGGGGTCATGGGGGGTCATGGGGGGTCATGGGGGGGTCATGGGGGGGTGATGGGGGGGTCATGGGGGGTCATAGGGGGGTCATGGGGGGGTCATGGGTCCCATGGGGGGTCATGGGGGGGTCATGGGGGGTCATGGGGGGTCATGGGAGGGTCATAGGGGGTCATGGGGGGTCATTGGGGGGGTCATTGGGGGGTCATGGGGGGTCATAGGGGGGTCTTGGGGAGTCATGGGGGTCATTGGGGGAGTCATGGGGGGTCATGAGAGGGTCATGGGGGGTCAGGGGGGGTCATTAGGGGGGTCATGGGGGGGTCATGGGGGGTCATGGGGGGTCATGGGGGTCATTGGGGGGGTCATTGGGGGGTCATAGGGGGGTCATGGGGGTCATTGGTTGGGTCATTGGGGGGTCATAGGGGGGTCATGGGGGGTCATGGGGGGGTCATGGGGGGTCATGGGTGGGTCATGGGGGGTCATTGGGGGGGTCATGGGGGTCATGGGTGGGTCATGGGGGGTCATTAGGGGGGTCATGGGGGGTCATGGGTGGGTCATGGGGGGTCATTGGGGGGGTCATGGGAGGGTCATAGGGGGTCATGGGGGGTCATGGGGGGTCATTGGGGGGGTCATTGGGGGGTCATGGGGGGTCATAGGGGGGTCTTGGGGAGTCATGGGGGGTCATTGGGGGAGTCATGGGGGGTCATGAGAGGGTCATGGGGGGTCAGGGGGGGTCATTAGGGGGGTCATGGGGGGGTCATGGGGGGTCATGGGGGGTCATGGGGGTCATTGGGGGGGTCATTGGGGGGTCATAGGGGGGTCATGGGGGTCATGGGGGGTCATGGGGGGGTCATGGGTGGGTCATGGGGGGTCATTGGGGGGGTCATGGGGGTCATGGGCGGGTAATGGGGGTCATTAGGGGGGTCATGGGGGGTCATGGGTGGGTCATGGGGGGTCATTGTGGGGGTCATGGGAGGGTCATAGGGGGTCATGGGGGGTCATGGGGGGTCATTGGGGGGGTCATTGGGGGGTCATGGGGGGTCATAGGGGGGTCTTGGGGAGTCATGGGGAGTCATTGGGGGAGTCATGGGAGGGTCATGAGGGGGTCATGGGGGGTCATGGGGGGTCATTAGGGTGGTCATGGGGGGGTCATGGGGGGTCATGGGGGGTCATTGGGGGGGTCATTGGGGGGTCATGGGGGGTCATGGGGGGTCATTGGGGGGTCATTATGGGGTCATGGGGGGTCATAGGGGGTCTTGGGGGGGTCATGGGGGGGTCATGGGAGGGTCATGGGGGGTCATGGGGGGTCATGGCGGGTCATTGGGGGGTCATTGGGGGGTCATGGGGGGTCATAGGGGGGTCTTGGGGGGTCAGGGGGGTCATTGGGGGTGTCATGGGGGGGTCATGGGGGTGTCATGGGGGGTCATGGGGGGTCATGGGGGGTCATTGGGGGTCATTGGGGGGTCATGGGGGGTCATGGGGGTCATGGGGGGGTGATGGTGGGGTCATGGGTAGGGGGGTCATGGGGGGGTCATGGGGGCCCATGGGGGGTCAGGGGGGGGTCATGGGGGGTCATGGGGGGGTCATGGGGGGGTCATGGGGGGTTCATAGGGGGGTCATGGGGGGTCATTGGGGGGTCATGGGAGGGTCATGGGGGGTCATGGGGGGTCATTGGGGGGGTCATTGGGGGGTCATGGGGGGTCATGGGGGGTCATGGGGGGTCATGGGGGGTCATTGGGGGGGTCATTGGGGGGTCATGGGTGGGTCATAGGGGGGTCTTGGGGGGTCATGGGGGGTCATTGGGGGGGTCATGGCGGGGTCATGGGGGGGTCATGGGGGGTCATGGGGGGTAATGGGGGGTCATTGGGGGGTCATTGGGGGGTCATGGGGGGGTCATGGGGGGTCATGGGGGGGTGATGGGGGGTCATGGGGGGTAATGGGGGGTCATTGGGGGGTCATTGGGGGGTCATGGGGGGGTCATGGGGGGTCATGGGGGGGTGATGGGGGGGTCTTTGGGGGTCATAGGGGGTCATGGGGGGGTCATGGGGGGGTCATGGGGGCCCATGGGGGGTCATGGGGGGGTCATAGGGGGGTCATGGGGGTCATGGGGGGGTCATGGGGGGGTCATGGGTGGGTCATGGGGGGTCATTGGGGGGGTCATGGGGGTCATGGGCGGGTCATGGGGGTCATGGGTGGGTCATGGGGGTTCATTGGGGGGGTCATGGGAGGGTCATAGGGGGTCATGGGGGGTCATGGGGAGTCATGGGGGGTCATTGGGGGAGTCATGGGAGGGTCATGAGGGGGTCATGGGGGTCATGGGGGGTCATGGGGGGGTCATGGGTGGGTCATGGGGGTCAATGGGGGGGTCATGGGGGTCATGGGCGGGTCATGGGGGTCATTAGGGGGGTCATGGGGGGTCATGGGTGGGTCATGGGGGGTCATTGGGGGGGTCATGGGAGGGTCATAGGGGGTCATGGGGGGTCATGGGGGGTCATAGGGGGGTCTTGGGGAGTCATGGGGAGTCATTGGGGGAGTCATGGGAGGGTCATGAGGGGGTCATGGGGGGTCATGGGGGGTCATTAGGGTGGTCATGGGGGGGTCATGGGGGGTCATGGGGGGTCATTGGGGGGGTCATTGGGGGGTCATTGGGGGTCATGGGGGGTCATTGGGGGGTCATTATGGGGTCATGGGGGGTCATAGGGGGGTCTTGGGGGGGTCATGGGGGGGTCATGGGAGGGTCATGGGGGGTCATGGGGGGTCATGGCGGGTCATTGGGGGGTCATTGGGGGGTCATGGGGGGTCATAGGGGGGTCTTGGGGGGTCAGGGGGGGTCATTGGGGGGGTCATGGGGGGGTCATGGGGGTGTCATGGGGGGTCATGGGGGGTCATGGGGGATCATTGGGGGGTCATTGGGGGGTCATGGGGGGTCATGGGGGTCATGGGGGGGTGATGGTGGGGTCATGGGGGGTCATAGGGGGGTCATGGGGGGGTCATGGGGGCCCATGGGGGGTCATGGGGGGGTCATGGGGGGTCATGGGGGGTCATGGGGGGGTCATGGGGGGTTCATAGGGGGGTCTTGGGGGGTCATTGGGGGGTCATGGGAGGGTCATGGGGGGTCATGGGGGGTCATTGGGGGGGTCATTGGGGGGTCATGGGGGGTCATTGGGGGGGTCATGGGGGTCATGGGTGGGTCATGGGGGGTCATTAGGGGGGTCATGGGGGGTCATGGGTGGGTCATGGGGGGTCATTGGGGGGGTCATGGGAGGGTCATAGGGGGTCATGGGGGGTCATGGGGGGGTCATGGGGGGTCATGGGGGGTAATGGGGGGTCATTGGGGGGTCATTGGGGGGTCATGGGGGGGTCATGGGGGGTCATGGGGGGGTGATGGGGGGTCATGGGGGGTCATAGGGGGGTCATGGGGGGGTCATGGGGGGGTCATGGGGGCCAATGGGGGGTCATGGGGGGTCATGGGGGGTCATGGGGGGTGCAAGGGGGGGTCATGGGGGTCATAGGGGGTCATGGGGGGGTCATGGGAGGGTCATGGGGGGTCATGGGGGGTCATTGGGGGGTCATTGGGGGGGTCATTGGGGGTCATTGGGGGGTCATAGGGGGGTCATGGGGGGTCATGGGGGGGTCATGGGGGGGTCATGGGTGGGTCATGGGGGGTCATTGGGGGGGTCATGGGGGTCATGGGCGGGTCATGGGGGTCATTAGGGGGGTCATGGGAGGGTCATAGGGGGTCATGGGGGTCATGGGGGGTCATTGGGGGGGTCATTGGGGGGTCATGGGGGGTCATAGGGGGGTCTTGGGGAGTCATGGGGGGTCATTGGGGGAGTCATGGGAGGGTCATGAGGGGGTCATGGGGGTCATGGGGGGTCATTAGGGGGGTCATGGGGGGGTCATGGGGGGTCATGGGGGGTCATTGGGGGGGTCATTGGGGGGTCATGGGGGGTCATGGGGGGTCATTGGGGGGTCATTATGGGGTCATGGGGGGTCATAGGGGGGTCTTGGGGGGGTCATGGGGGGGTCATGGGAGGGTCATGGGGGGTCATGGGGGGTCATGGCGGGTCATTGGGGGGGTCATTGGGGGGTCATAGGGGGTCATAGGGGGTCTTGGGGGGTCATGGGGGGTCATTGGGGGGTCATGGGGGGGTCATGGGGGGTCATGGGGTCATGGGGGGTCATGGGGGGTCATTGGCGGGTCATTGGGGGGTCATGGGGGGTCATGGGGGGGTCATGGGGGGTGATGGGGGGGTCATGGGGGGTCATAGGGGGGTCATCGGGGGGTCATGGGGGCCCATGGGGGGTCATGGGGGGTCATGGGGGGTCATGGGGGGGTCATGGGGGGGTCATGGGGGGTCATAGGGGGGTCTTGGGGAGTCATGGGGGTCATTGGGGGAGTCATGGGGGGTCATGAGAGGGTCATGGGGGGTCAGGGGGGGTCATTAGGGGGGTCATGGGGGGGTCATGGGGGGTCATGGGGGGTCATGGGGGGTCATTGGGGGGGTCATTATGGGGTCATGGGGGGTCATAGGGGGGTCTTGGGGGGGTCATGGGGGGTCATGGGAGGGTCATGGGGGGTCATGGGGGGTCATGGCGGGTCATTCGGGGGGTCATTGGGGGGTCATGGGGGGTCATAGGGGGGTCTTGGGGGGTCATGTGGGGTCATTGGGGGGTCATTGGGGGGTCATGGGGGGGTCATGGGGGTCATGGGGGGGTCATGGGGGGTTCATAGGGGGGTCATGGGGGGTCATTGGGGGGTCATGGGAGGGTCATGGGGGTCATGGGGGGTCATTGGGGGGGTCATTGGGGGGTCATGGGGGGGTCATGGGGGGTCATGGGGGGTCATGGGGGTCATTGGGGGGGTCATTGGGGGGTCATGGGTGGGTCATAGGGGGGTCTTGGGGGGTCATGGGGGGTCATTGGGGGGGTCATGGCGGGGTCATCGGGGGGTCATGGGGGGTCATGGGGGGTAATGGTGGGTCATTGGGGGGTCATTGGGGGGTCATGGGGGGGTCATGGGGGGTCATGGGGGGGTCATAGGGGGTCATGGGGGGTCATTGGGGGTCATGGGAGGGTCATGGGGGGTCATGGGGGGTCATTGGGGGGGTCATTGGGGGGTCATTGGGGGGTCATAGGGGGGTCTTGGGGGGTCATGGGGGGGTCATGGGGGGGTCATGGGTGTGTCATGGGGGTCATTGGGGGGGTCATGGGGGTCATGGGGGGTCATTGGGGGGGTCATTGGGGGTCATTGGGGGGTCATAGGGGGGTCATGGGGGGTCATGGGGGGGTCATGGGGGGGTCATGGGTGGGTCATGGGGGGTCATTGGGGGGGTCATGGGGGTCATGGGCGGGTCATGGGGGTCATTAGGGGGGTCATGGGGGGTCATGGGTGGGTCATGGGGGGTCATTGGGGGGGTCATGGGAGGGTCATAGGGGTCATGGGGGGTCATGGGGGGTCATTGGGGGGGTCATTGGGGGGTCATGGGGGGTCATAGGGGGGTCTTGGGGAGTCATGGGGGGTCATTGGGGGAGTCATGGGAGGGTCATGAGGGGGTCATGGGGGTCATGGGGGGTCATTAGGGGGGTCATGGGGGGTCATGGGGGTCATGGGGGGTCATTGGGGGGGTCATTGGGGGGTCATGGGGGGTCATGGGGGGTCATTGGGGGGTCATTATGGGGTCATGGGGGGTCATAGGGGGGTCTTGGGGGGGTCATGGGGGGTCATGGGAGGGTCATGGGGGGTCATGGGGGGTCATGGGGGGTCATGGGGGGGTCATGGGGGGGTCATGGGGGGTCATAGGGGGGTCATGGGGGGTCATTGGGGGGTCATGGGAGGGTCATGGGGGGTCATGGGGGGTCATTGGGGGGGTCATTGGGGGGTCATGAGCGGGTCATAGGGGTTCTTGGGGGAGGTCATGGGGGTCATTGGGGGGGTCATTGGGGGTCATGGGGGGTCATGGGGGGTCATTGGGGGGGTCATGGGTGGTCACGGGGGGTCATGGGGGTCATAGGGGGTCATGGGGGTCATGGGGGGGTCATTAGGGGGGTCATGGGGGGGTCATGGGGGGTCATGGGGGACATTGGTTGGGTCATTGGGGGGTCATAGGGGGGTCATGGGGGGTCATGGGGGGGTCATGGGGGGTCATGGGTGGGTCATGGGGGGTCATTGGGGGGGTCATGGGGGTCATGGGCGGGTCATGGGGGGTCATTAGGGGGGTCATGGGGGGTCATGGGTGGGTCATGGGGGGTCATTGGGGGGGTCATGGGAGGGTCATAGGGGGTCATGGGGGGTCATGGGGGTCATTGGGGGGTCATTGGGGGTCATGGGGGGTCATTTGGGGGGGTCATGGGGGGGTCACGGGGGGGTCATGGGGGGTCATGGGGGGTCATGGGGGGTCATGGGGGGTCATTAGGGGGGTCATGGGGGGTCATGGGGGGTCATGGGGGGTCATGGGGGTCATTGGTTGGGTCATTGGGGGGTCATAGGGGGGTCATGGGGGGTCATGGGGGGGTCATGGGGGGTCATGGGTGGGTCATGGGGGGTCATTGGGGGGGTCATGGGGGTCATGGGTGGGTCATGGGGGGTCATTAGGGGGGTCATGGGGGGTCATGGGTGGGTCATGGGGGGTCATTGGGGGGGTCATGGGAGGGTCATAGGGGGTCATGGGGGGTCATGGGGGGTCATTGGGGGGGTCATTGGGGGGTCATGGGGGGTCATAGGGGGGTCTTGGGGAGTCATGGGGGGTCATTGGGGGAGTCATGGGGGGTCATGAGAGGGTCATGGGGGGTCAGGGGGGGTCATTAGGGGGGTCATGGGGGGGTCATGGGGGGTCATGGGGGGTCATGGGGGTCATTGGGGGGGTCATTGGGGGGTCATAGGGGGGTCATGGGGGTCATGGGGGGTCATGGGGGGGTCATGGGTGGGTCATGGGGGGTCATTGGGGGGGTCATGGGGGTCATGGGCGGGTAATGGGGGTCATTAGGGGGGTCATGGGGGGTCATGGGTGGGTCATGGGGGGTCATTGTGGGGGTCATGGGAGGGTCATAGGGGGTCATGGGGGGTCATGGGGGGTCATTGGGGGGGTCATTGGGGGGTCATGGGGGGTCATAGGGGGGTCTTGGGGAGTCATGGGGAGTCATTGGGGGAGTCATGGGAGGGTCATGAGGGGGTCATGGGGGGTCATGGGGGGTCATTAGGGTGGTCATGGGGGGGTCATGGGGGGTCATGGGGGGTCATTGGGGGGGTCATTGGGGGGTCATGGGGGGTCATGGGGGGTCATTGGGGGGTCATTATGGGGTCATGGGGGGTCATAGGGGGTCTTGGGGGGGTCATGGGGGGGTCATGGGAGGGTCATGGGGGGTCATGGGGGGTCATGGCGGGTCATTGGGGGGTCATTGGGGGGTCATGGGGGGTCATAGGGGGGTCTTGGGGGGTCAGGGGGGTCATTGGGGGTGTCATGGGGGGGTCATGGGGGTGTCATGGGGGGTCATGGGGGGTCATGGGGGGTCATTGGGGGTCATTGGGGGGTCATGGGGGGTCATGGGGGTCATGGGGGGTGATGGTGGGGTCATGGGTAGGGGGGTCATGGGGGGGTCATGGGGGCCCATGGGGGGTCATGGGGGGGTCATGGGGGGTCATGGGGGGGTCATGGGGGGGTCATGGGGGGTTCATAGGGGGGTCATGGGGGGTCATTGGGGGGTCATGGGAGGGTCATGGGGGGTCATGGGGGGTCATTGGGGGGGTCATTGGGGGGTCATGGGGGGTCATGGGGGGTCATGGGGGGTCATGGGGGGTCATTGGGGGGGTCATTGGGGGGTCATGGGTGGGTCATAGGGGGGTCTTGGGGGGTCATGGGGGGTCATTGGGGGGGTCATGGCGGGGTCATGGGGGGGTCATGGGGGGTCATGGGGGGTAATGGGGGGTCATTGGGGGGTCATTGGGGGGTCATGGGGGGGTCATGGGGGGTCATGGGGGGGTGATGGGGGGTCATGGGGGGTAATGGGGGGTCATTGGGGGGTCATTGGGGGGTCATGGGGGGGTCATGGGGGGTCATGGGGGGGTGATGGGGGGGTCTTTGGGGGTCATAGGGGGTCATGGGGGGGTCATGGGGGGGTCATGGGGGCCCATGGGGGGTCATGGGGGGGTCATAGGGGGGTCATGGGGGTCATGGGGGGGTCATGGGGGGGTCATGGGTGGGTCATGGGGGGTCATTGGGGGGGTCATGGGGGTCATGGGCGGGTCATGGGGGTCATGGGTGGGTCATGGGGGTTCATTGGGGGGGTCATGGGAGGGTCATAGGGGGTCATGGGGGGTCATGGGGAGTCATGGGGGGTCATTGGGGGAGTCATGGGAGGGTCATGAGGGGGTCATGGGGGTCATGGGGGGTCATGGGGGGGTCATGGGTGGGTCATGGGGGTCAATGGGGGGGTCATGGGGGTCATGGGCGGGTCATGGGGGTCATTACGGGGGTCATGGGGGGTCATGGGTGGGTCATGGGGGTCATTGGAGGGGTCATGGGAGGGTCATAGAGGGTCATGGGGGGTCATGGGGGTCATTGGGGGTCATTGGGGGGTCATGGGGGGTCATAGGGGGGTCTTGGGGAGTCATGGGGGGTCATTGGGGGAGTCATGGGAGGGTCATGAGGGGGTCATGGGGGTCATGGGGGGTCATTAGGGGGGTCATGGGGGGTCATGGGGGGTCATTGGGGGGGTCATTGGGGGGTCATGGGGGGTCATGGGGGGTCATTGGGGGGTCATTATGGGGTCATGGGGGGTCATGGGGGGGTCTTGGGGGGGTCATGGGGGGGTCATGGGAGGGTCATGGGGGGTCATGGGGGGTCATGGGGGGTCATTGGGGGGGTCATTGGGGGGTCATGGGGGGTCATGGGGGTCTTGGGGGGTCATTGGGGGGGTCATGGGGGGTCATGGGGGGTCATGGGGGTCATGGGGGGTCATGGGGGGTCATTGGCGGGTCATTGGGGGGTCATGGGGGGTCATGGGGGGGTCATGGGGGGGTCATGGGGGGGTGATGGGGGGGTCATGGGGGGTCATAGGGGGGTCATGGGGGGGTCATGGGTCCCATGGGGGGTCATGGGGGGGTCATGGGGGGTCATGGGGGGTCATGGGAGGGTCATAGGGGGTCATGGGGGGTCATTGGGGGGGTCATTGGGGGGTCATGGGGGGTCATAGGGGGGTCTTGGGGAGTCATGGGGGTCATTGGGGGAGTCATGGGGGGTCATGAGAGGGTCATGGGGGGTCAGGGGGGGTCATTAGGGGGGTCATGGGGGGTCATGGGGGGTCATGGGGGTCATTGGGGGGGTCATTGGGGGGTCATAGGGGGGTCATGGGGGTCATGGGGGGGTCATGGGGGGGTCATGGGTGGGTCATGGGGGGTCATTGGGGGGTCATGGGGGTCATGGGCGGGTCATGGGGGTCATAGGGGGGTCTTGGGGAGTCATGGGGGGTCATTGGGGAGTCATGGGAGGGTCATGAGGGGGTCATGGGGGTCATGGGGGGTCATTAGGGGGGTCATGGGGGGGTCATGGGGGGTCATGGGGGTCATTGGGGGGGTCATTGGGGGGTCATGGGGGGTCATGGGGGGTCATTGGGGGGTCATTATGGGGTCATGGGGGGTCATAGGGGGGTCTTGGGGGGGTCATGGGGGGGTCATGGGAGGGTCATGGGGGGTCATGGGGGGTCATGGGGGGTCATGGGGGGGTCATGGGGGGGTCATGGGGGGTCATAGGGGGGTCATGGGGGGTCATTGGGGGGTCATGGGAGGGTCATGGGGGTCATGGGGGGTCATTGGGGGGGTCATTGGGGGGTCATGAGCGGGTCATAGGGGTTCTTGGGGGAGGTCATGGGGGTCATTGGGGGGGTCATTGGGGGTCATGGGGGGTCATGGGGGGTCATTGGGGGGGTCATGGGTGGTCACGGGGGGTCATGGGGGTCATAGGGGGTCATGGGGGTCATGGGGGGGTCATTAGGGGGGTCATGGGGGGTCATGGGGGGTCATGGGGGACATTGGTTGGGTCATTGGGGGGTCATAGGGGGGTCATGGGGGGTCATGAGGGGTCATGGGGGGGTCATGGGTGGGTCATGGGGGGTCATTGGGGGGGTCATGGGGGTCATGGGCGGGTCATGGGGGGTCATTAGGGGGGTCATGGGGGGTCATGGGTGGGTCATGGGGGTCATTGGGGGGGTCATGGGAGGGTCATAGGGGGTCATGGGGGGTCATGGGGGTCATTGGGGGGTCATTGGGGGTCATGGGGGGTCATTTGGGGGGGTCATGGGGGGGTCATGGGGGGGTCATGGGGGGTCATGGGGGGTCATGGGGGGTCATGGGGGGTCATTAGGGGGGTCATGGGGGGTCATGGGGGGTCATGGGGGGTCATGGGGGTCATTGGTTGGGTCATTGGGGGGTCATAGGGGGGTCATGGGGGGTCATGGGGGGGTCATGGGGGGTCATGGGTGGGTCATGGGGGGTCATTGGGGGGGTCATGGGGGTCATGGGTGGGTCATGGGGGGTCATTAGGGGGGTAATGGGGGGTCATGGGTGGGTCATGGGGGGTCATTGGGGGGGTCATGGGAGGGTCATAGGGGGTCATGGGGGGTCATGGGGGGTCATTGGGGGGTCATTGGGGGGTCATGGGGGGTCATAGGGGGGTCTTGGGGAGTCATGGGGGGTCATTGGGGGAGTCATGGGGGGTCATGAGAGGGTCATGGGGGGTCAGGGGGGGTCATTAGGGGGGTCATGGGGGGGTCATGGGGGGTCATGGGGGGTCATGGGGGTCATTGGGGGGGTCATTGGGGGGTCATAGGGGGGTCATGGGGGTCATGGGGGGGTCATGGGGGGGTCATGGGTGGGTCATGGGGGGTCATTGGGGGGGTCATGGGGGTCATGGGCGGGTAATGGGGGTCATTAGGGGGGTCATGGGGGGTCATGGGTGGGTCATGGGGGGTCATTGTGGGGGTCATGGGAGGGTCATAGGGGTCATGGGGGGGTCATGGGGGGGTGATGGGGGGGTCATGGGGGGTCATAGGGGGGTCATGGGTGGGTCATGGGGGGTCATTGTGGGGGTCATGGGAGGGTCATAGGGGTCATGGGGGGGTCATGGGGGGGTGATGGGGGGGTCATGGGGGGTCATAGGGGGGTCATGGGGGGGTCATGGGGGGGTCATGGGGGCCCATGGGGGGTCATGGGGGGGTCATGGGGGGTCATGGGGGGGCAAGGGGGGTCATGGGGGGTCATAGGGGGTCATGGGGGGGTCATTGGGGGGTCATGGGAGGGTCATGGGGGGTCATGGGGGGTCATTGGGGGTCATTTTGGGGTCATTGGGGGGTCATAGGGGGTTCATGGGGGTCATGGGGGGGTCATGGGGGGGTCATGGGTGGGTCATGGGGGGTCATGGGGGTCATGGGTGGGTCATGGGGGTCATTAGGGGGTCATGGGGGGTCATGGGTGGGTCATGGGGGGTCATTGGGGGGGTCATGGGAGGGTCATAGGGGGTCATGGGGGGTCATGGGGGGTCATTGGGGGGGTCATTGGGGGGTCATGGGGGGTCATAGGGGGGTCTTGGGGAGTCATAGGGGGGTCTTGGGGAGTCATGGGGGGTCATTGGGGGAGTCATGGGAGGGTCATGAGGGGGTCATGGGGGTCATGGGGGGTCATTAGGGGGGTCATGGGGGGGTCATGGGGGTCATGGGGGGTCATTGGGGGGGTCATTGGGGGGTCATGGGGGGTCATGGGGGGTCATTGGGGGGTCATTATGGGGTCATGGGGGGTCATAGGGGGGTCTTGGGGGGGTCATGGGGGGTCATGGGAGGGTCATGGGGGGTCATGGGGGGTCATGGGGGGTCATGGGGGGGTCATGGGGGGGTCATGGGGGGTCATAGGGGGGTCATGGGGGGTCATTGGGGGGTCATGGGAGGGTCATGGGGGGTCATGGGGGGTCATTGGGGGGTCATTGGGGGGTCATGAGCGGGTCATAGGGGTTCTTGGGGGAGGTCATGGGGGTCATTGGGGGGGTCATTGGGGGTCATGGGGGGTCATGGGGGGTCATAGGGGGTCATGGGGGGTCATGGGGGGTCATTGGGGGGGTCATGGGGGGTCATTGGGGGGGTCATTGGGGGGTCATGGGGGGTCATAGGGGGGTCTTGGGGAGTCATGGGGGGTCATTGGGGGAGTCATGGGAGGGTCATGAGGGGGTCATGGGGGTCATGGGGGGTCATTAGGGGGGTCATGGGGGGGTCATGGGGGTCATGGGGGGTCATTGGGGGGGTCATTGGGGGGTCATGGGGGGTCATGGGGGGTCATTGGGGGGTCATTATGGGGTCATGGGGGGTCATAGGGGGGTCTTGGGGGGGTCATGGGGGGTCATGGGAGGGTCATGGGGGGTCATGGGGGGTCATGGGGGGTCATGGGGGGGTCATGGGGGGGTCATGGGGGGTCATAGGGGGGTCATGGGGGGTCATTGGGGGGTCATGGGAGGGTCATGGGGGGTCATGGGGGGTCATTGGGGGGTCATTGGGGGGTCATGAGCGGGTCATAGGGGTTCTTGGGGGAGGTCATGGGGGTCATTGGGGGGGTCATTGGGGGTCATGGGGGGTCATGGGGGGTCATTGGGGGGGTCATGGGTGGTCACGGGGGGTCATGGGGGTCATAGGGGGTCATGGGGGTCATGGGGGGGTCATTAGGGGGGTCATGGGGGGGTCATGGGGGGTCATGGGGGACATTGGTTGGGTCATTGGGGGGTCATAGGGGGGTCATGGGGGGTCATGGGGGGGTCATGGGGGGTCATGGGTGGGTCATGGGGGGTCATTGGGGGGGTCATGGGGGTCATGGGCGGGTCATGGGGGGTCATTAGGGGGGTCATGGGGGGTCATGGGTGGGTCATGGGGGGTCATTGGGGGGGTCATGGGAGGGTCATAGGGGGTCATGGGGGGTCATGGGGGTCATTGGGGGGTCATTGGGGGTCATGGGGGGTCATTTGGGGGGTCATGGGGGGTCACGGGGGGGTCATGGGGGGTCATGGGGGGTCATGGGGGGTCATGGGGGGTCATTAGGGGGGTCATGGGGGGTCATGGGGGGTCATGGGGGGTCATGGGGGTCATTGGTTGGGTCATTGGGGGGTCATAGGGGGGTCATGGGGGGTCATGGGGGGGTCATGGGGGGTCATGGGTGGGTCATGGGGGGTCATTGGGGGGGTCATGGGGGTCATGGGTGGGTCATGGGGGGTCATTAGGGGGGTCATGGGGGGTCATGGGTGGGTCATGGGGGGTCATTGGGGGGGTCATGGGAGGGTCATAGGGGGTCATGGGGGGTCATGGGGGGTCATTGGGGGGGTCATTGGGGGGTCATGGGGGGTCATAGGGGGGTCTTGGGGAGTCATGGGGGGTCATTGGGGGAGTCATGGGGGGTCATGAGAGGGTCATGGGGGGTCAGGGGGGGTCATTAGGGGGGTCATGGGGGGGTCATGGGGGGTCATGGGGGGTCATGGGGGTCATTGGGGGGGTCATTGGGGGGTCATAGGGGGGTCATGGGGGTCATGGGGGGGTCATGGGGGGGTCATGGGTGGGTCATGGGGGGTCATTGGGGGGGTCATGGGGGTCATGGGCGGGTAATGGGGGTCATTAGGGGGGTCATGGGGGGTCATGGGTGGGTCATGGGGGGTCATTGTGGGGGTCATGGGAGGGTCATAGGGGGTCATGGGGGGTCATGGGGGGTCATTGGGGGGGTCATTGGGGGGTCATGGGGGGTCATAGGGGGGTCTTGGGGAGTCATGGGGAGTCATTGGGGGAGTCATGGGAGGGTCATGAGGGGGTCATGGGGGGTCATGGGGGGTCATTAGGGTGGTCATGGGGGGGTCATGGGGGGTCATGGGGGGTCATTGGGGGGGTCATTGGGGGGTCATGGGGGGTCATGGGGGGTCATTGGGGGGTCATTATGGGGTCATGGGGGGTCATAGGGGGTCTTGGGGGGGTCATGGGGGGGTCATGGGAGGGTCATGGGGGGTCATGGGGGGTCATGGCGGGTCATTGGGGGGTCATTGGGGGGTCATGGGGGGTCATAGGGGGGTCTTGGGGGGTCAGGGGGGTCATTGGGGGTGTCATGGGGGGGTCATGGGGGTGTCATGGGGGGTCATGGGGGGTCATGGGGGGTCATTGGGGGTCATTGGGGGGTCATGGGGGGTCATGGGGGTCATGGGGGGGTGATGGTGGGGTCATGGGTAGGGGGGTCATGGGGGGGTCATGGGGGCCCATGGGGGGTCATGGGGGGGTCATGGGGGGTCATGGGGGGGTCATGGGGGGGGTCATGGGGGGTTCATAGGGGGGTCATGGGGGGTCATTGGGGGGTCATGGGAGGGTCATGGGGGGTCATGGGGGGTCATTGGGGGGGTCATTGGGGGTCATGGGGGGTCATGGGGGGTCATGGGGGGTCATGGGGGGTCATTGGGGGGTCATTGGGGGGTCATGGGTGGGTCATAGGGGGGTCTTGGGGGGTCATGGGGGGTCATTGGGGGGTCATGGCGGGGTCATGGGGGGGTCATGGGGGGTCATGGGGGGTAATGGGGGGTCATTGGGGGGTCATTGGGGGGTCATGGGGGGGTCATGGGGGGTCATGGGGGGGTGATGGGGGGTCATGGGGGGTAATGGGGGGTCATTGGGGGGTCATTGGGGGGTCATGGGGGGGTCATGGGGGGTCATGGGGGGGTGATGGGGGGGTCTTTGGGGGTCATAGGGGGTCATGGGGGGGTCATGGGGGGGTCATGGGGGCCCATGGGGGGTCATGGGGGGGTCATGGGGGGTCATGGGGGGGCAAGGGGGGGTCATGGGGGGTCATAGGGGGTCATGGGGGGTTCATTGGGGGGTCATGGGAGGGTCATGGGGGGTCATGGGGGGTCATTGGGGGGTCATTGGGGGTCATTGGGGGGTCATAGGGGGGTCATGGGGGGTCATGGGGGGGTCATGGGGGGGTCATGGGTGGGTCATGGGGGGTCATTGGGGGGGTCATGGGGGTCATGGGCGGGTAATGGGGGTCATTAGGGGGGTCATGGGGGGTCATGGGTGGGTCATGGGGGTCATTGGGGGGTCATGGGAGGGTCATAGGGGGTCATGGGGGGTCATGGGGGGTCATTGGGGGGTCATTGGGGGGTCATGGGGGGTCATAGGGGGGTCTTGGGGAGTCATGGGGGGTCATTGGGGGAGTCATGGGAGGGTCATGAGGGGGTCATGGGGGTCATGGGGGGTCATTAGGGGGTCATGGGGGGGTCATGGGGGGTCATGGGGGGTCATTGGGGGGGTCATTGGGGGGTCATGGGGGGTCATGGGGGGTCATTGGGGGGTCATTATGGGGTCATGGGGGGTCATAGGGGGGTCTTGGGGGGGTCATGGGGGGGTCATGGGAGGGTCATGGGGGGTCATGGGGGGTCATGGCGGGTCATTGGGGGGTCATTGGGGGGTCATAGGGGGTCATAGGGGGTCTTGGGGGGTCATGGGGGGTCATTGGGGGGGTCATGGGGGGGTCATGGGGGGGTCATGGGGTCATGGGGGGTCATGGGGGGTCATTGGCGGGTCATTGGGGGGTCATGGGGGGTCATGGGGGGTCATGGGGGGTCATGGGGGGGTCATGGGGGGTCATAGGGGGGTCATGGGGGGGTCATGGGGGCCCATGGGGGATCATGGGTGGGTCATGGGGGGTCATGGGGGGGTCATGGGGGGTCATGGGGGGTCATAGGGGGGTCATGGGGGGTCATTGGGGGGTCATGGGAGGGTCATGGGGGGTCATGGGGGGTCATTGGGGTGGTCATTGGGGGTCATGGGCGGGTCATAGGGGTTCTTGGGGGAGGTTATGGGGGTCATTGGGGGGGTCATTGGGGGTCATGGGGGGTCATGGGGGGTCATTGGGGGGGTCATGGGGGGTCACGGGGGGTCTTGGGGGTCATGGGGGGGTCATGGGGGTCATGGGGGGTCATTAGGGGGGTCATGGGGGGGTCATGGGGGGTCATGGGGGACATTGGTTGGGTCATTGGGGGGTCATAGGGGGGTCATGGGGGGTCATGGGGGGTCATGGGGGGGTCATGGGTGGGTCATGGGGGGTCATTGGGGGGGTCATGGGGGTCATGGGCGGGTCATGGGGGGTCATTAGGGGGGTCATGGGGGGTCATGGGTGGGTCATGGGGGGTCATTGGGGGGGTCATGGGAGGGTCATAGGGGGTCATGGGGGGTCATGGGGGTCATTGGGGGGGTCATTGGGGGTCATGGGGGGTCATTGGGGGGGTCATGGGGGGGTCACAGGGGGGTCATGGGGGGTCATGGGGGGTCATGGGGGGTCATGGGGGGTCATTAGGGGGGTCATGGGGGGTCATGGGGGGTCATGGGGGGTCATGGGGGTCATTGGTTGGGTCATTGGGGGGTCATAGGGGGGTCATGGGGGGTCATGGGGGGGTCATGGGGGGTCATGGGTGGGTCATGGGGGGTCATTGGGGGGGTCATGGGGGTCATGGGCGGGTCATGGGGGGTCATTAGGGGGGTCATGGGGGGTCATGGGTGGGTCATGGGGGGTCATTGGGGGGGTCATGGGAGGGTCATAGGGGGTCATGGGGGGTCATGGGGGGTCATTGGGGGGGTCATTGGGGGGTCATGGGGGGTCATAGGGGGGTCTTGGGGAGTCATGGGGGGTCATTGGGGGAGTCATGGGGGTCATGAGAGGGTCATGGGGGGTCAGGGGGGGTCATTAGGGGGGTCATGGGGGGGTCATGGGGGGTCATGGGGGTTATGGGGGTCATTGGGGGGGTCATTGGGGGGTCATAGGGGGGTCATGGGGGTCATGGGGGGGTCATGGGGGGGTCATGGGTGGGTCATGGGGGGTCATTGGGGGGGTCATGGGGGTCATGGGCGGGTCATGGGGGTCATGGGTGGGTCATGGGGGGTCATTGGGGGGGTCATGGGAGGGTCATAGGGGGTCATGGGGGGTCATGGGGGGTCATTGGGGGGGTCATTATGGGGTCATGGGGGGTCATAGGGGGGTCATGGGGGGTCATTGGGGGGGTCATGGGAGGGTCATAGGGGGTCATGGGGGGTCATGGGGGGTCATTGGGGGGGTCATTATGGGGTCATGGGGGGTCATAGGGGGGTCTTGGGGGGTCATGGGGGGTCATTGGGGGGGTCATGGGGGGGTCATGGGGGGGGTCATGGGGGGTCATGGGGGGTCATTGGGGGTCATTGGGGGGTCATTGGGGGGTCATTTGGGGTCATGGGGGGGTCATGGGGGGGTGATGGGGGGGTCATGGGGGGTCATAGGGGGGTCATGGGGGGTCATGGGGGGGTCATGGGGGCCCATGGGGGGTCATGGGGGGGTCATGGGGGGTCATGGGGGGGCAAGGGGGGGTCATGGGGGGTCATAGGGGGTCATGGGGGGGTCATTGGGGGGTCATGGGAGGGTCATTGGGGGTCATGGGGGGTCATTGGGGGGGTCATTGGGGGGTCATTGGGGGGTCATAGGGGGTTCATGGGGGTCATGGGGGGGTCATGGGGGGGTCATGGGTGGGTCATGGGGGGTCATGGGGGTCATGGGTGGGTCATGGGGGTCATTAGGGGGGTCATGGGGGGTCATGGGTGGGTCATGGGGGGTCATTGGGGGGTCATGGGAGGGTCATAGGGGGTCATGGGGGGTCATGGGGGGTCATTGGGGGGTCATTGGGGGGTCATGGGGGGTCATAGGGGGGTCTTGGGGAGTCATGGGGGGTCATTGGGGGAGTCATGGGAGGGTCATGAGGGGGTCATGGGGGTCATGGGGGGTCATTAGGGGGGTCATGGGGGGGTCATGGGGGGTCATGGGGGGTCATTGGGGGGGTCATTGGGGGGTCATGGGGGGTCATGGGGGGTCATTGGGGGGTCATTATGGGGTCATGGGGGTCATAGGGGGGTCTTGGGGGGTCATGGGGGGTCATGGGAGGGTCATGGGGGGTCATGGGGGGTCATGGGGGGGTCATTGGGGGTCATGGGGGGTCATGGGGGTCATTGGGGGGGTCATTGGGGGGTCATAGGGGGGTCATGGGGGTCATGGGGGGTCATGGGGGGTCATGGGTGGGTCATGGGGGGTCATTGGGGGGGTCATGGGGGTCATGGGCGGGTCATGGGGGTCATGGGTGGGTCATGGGGGGTCATTGGGGGGTCATGGGGGGGTCATAGGGGGTCATGGGGGGTCACGGGGGGTCATTGGGGGGGTCATTATGGGGTCATGGGGGGTCATAGGGGGGTCTTAGGGGGGTCATGGGGGGTCATGGGAGGGTCATGGGGGGTCATGGGGGGTCATGGCGGGTCATTCGGGGGGTCATTGGGGGGTCATGGGGGGTCATAGGAGGGTCTTGGGGGGTCATGTGGGGTCATTGGGGGGGTCATTGGGGGGTCATGGGGGGGTCATGGGAGGGTCATAGGGGGTCATGGGGGGTCATGGGGGGTCATTGGGGGGGTCATTATGGGGTCATGGGGGGTCATAGGGGGGTCTTGGGGGGTCATGGGGGGTCATGGGAGGGTCATGGGGGGTCATGGGGGGTCATGGCGAGTCATTCGGGGGGTCATTGGGGGGTCATGGGGGGTCATAGGGGGGTCTTGGGGGTCATGGGGGGTCATTGGGGGGGTCATTGGGGGGTCATGGGGGGGTCATGGGGGGTCATGGGGGGTCATTGGGGGTCATTGGGGGGTCATTGGGGGGTCATTTGGTCTCATGGGGGGGTCATGGGGGGGTGATGGGGGGGTCATGGGGGGTCATAGGGGGGTCATGGGGGGGTCATGGGGGGGTCATGGGGGCCCATGGGGGTCATGGGGGGTCATGGGGGGGCAAGGGGGGTCATGGGGGGTCATAGGGTGTCATGGGGGGTCATTGGAGGGTCATGGGAGGGTCATGGGGGGTCATGGGGGGTCATTGGGGGGGTCATTGGGGGGTCATTGGGGGGTCATAGGGGGGTCATGGGGGGTCATGGGGGGGTCATGGGGGGGTCATGGGTGGGTCATGGGGGGTCATTGGGGGGTCATGGGGGTCATGGGCGGGTCATGGGGGTCATTACGGGGGTCATGGGGGGTCATGGGTGGGTCATGGGGGTCATTGGGGGGGTCATGGGAGGGTCATAGGGGGTCATGGGGGGTCATGGGGGTCATTGGGGGGTCATTGGGGGGTCATGGGGGGTCATAGGGGGGTCTTGGGGAGTCATGGGGGGTCATTGGGGGAGTCATGGGAGGGTCATGAGGGGGTCATGGGGGTCATGGGGGGTCATTAGGGGGGTCATGGGGGGTCATGGGGGGTCATTGGGGGGGTCATTGGGGGGTCATGGGGGGTCATGGGGGGTCATTGGGGGGTCATTATGGGGTCATGGGGGGTCATGGGGGGGTCTTGGGGGGGTCATGGGGGGGTCATGGGAGGGTCATGGGGGGTCATGGGGGGTCATGGGGGGTCATTGGGGGGGTCATTGGGGGGTCATGGGGGGTCATAGGGGGTCTTGGGGGGTCATTGGGGGGGTCATGGGGGGTCATGGGGGGTCATGGGGGTCATGGGGGGTCATGGGGGGTCATTGGCGGGTCATTGGGGGGTCATGGGGGGTCATGGGGGGTCATGGGGGGGTCATGGGGGGGTGATGGGGGGGTCATGGGGGGTCATAGGGGGGTCATGGGGGGGTCATGGGGGCCCATGGGGGGTCATGGGGGGGTCATGGGGGGTCATGGGGGGTCATGGGAGGGTCATAGGGTGTCATGGGGGGTCATTGGGGGGGTCATTGGGGGGTCATGGGGGGTCATAGGGGGGTCTTGGGGAGTCATGGGGGTCATTGGGGGAGTCATGGGGGGTCATGAGAGGGTCATGGGGGGTCAGGGGGGGTCATTAGGGGGGTCATGGGGGGGTCATGGGGGGTCATGGGGGGTCATGGGGGTCATTGGGGGGGTCATTGGGGGGTCATAGGGGGGTCATGGGGGTCATGGGGGGGTCATGGGGGGGTCATGGGTGGGTCATGGGGGGTCATTGGGGGGGTCATGGGGGTCATGGGCGGGTCATGGGGGTCATTAGGGGGGTCATGGGGGGTCATGGGTGGGTCATTGGGGGTCATTGGGGGGGTCATGGGAGGGTCATAGGAGGTCATGGGGGGTCATGGGAGGTCATTGGGGGGGTCATTGGGGGGTCATGGGGGTCATAGGGGGGTCTTGGGGAGTCATGGGGAGTCATTGGGGGAGTCATGGGAGGGTCATGAGGGGGTCATGGGGGGTCATGGGGGGTCATTAGGGTGGTCATGGGGGGGTCATGGGGGGTCATGGGGGGTCATTGGGGGGGGTCATTGGGGGGTCATGGGGGGTCATGGGGGGTCATTGGGGGGTCATTATGGGGTCATGGGGGGTCATAGGGGGGTCTTGGGGGGGTCATGGGGGGGTCATGGGAGGGTCATGGGGGGTCATGGGGGGTCATGGCGGGTCATTGGGGGGTCATTGGGGGGTCATGGGGGGTCATAGGGGGGTCTTGGGGGGTCATGGGGGGTCATTGGGGGGGTCATGGGGGGGTCATGGGGGTGTCATGGGGGGTCATGGGGGGTCATGGGGGGTCATTGGGGGGTCATTGGGGGGTCATGGGGGGTCATAGGGGTCATGGGGGGTGATGGTGGGGTCATGGGGGGTCATAGGGGGGTCATGGGGGGTCATGGGGGCCCATGGGGGGTCATGGGGGGGTCATGGGGGGTCATGGGGGGGTCATGGGGGGGTCATGGGGGGTTCATAGGGGGGTCATGGGGGGTCATTGGGGGGTCATGGGAGGGTCATGGGGGTCATGGGGGTCATTGGGGGGTCATTTGGGGGGTCATGGGGGGGTCATGGGGGGTCATGGGGGGTCATGGGGGTCATTGGGGGGTCATTGGGGGGTCATGGGTGGGTCATAGGGGGGTCTTGGGGGGTCATGGGGGGTCATTGGGGGGGTCATGGCGGGGTCATGGGGGGGTCATGGGGGGTCATGGGGGGTAATGGGGGGTCATTGGGGGGTCATTGGGGGGTCATGGGGGGTCATGGGGGGTCATGGGGGGGTGATGGGGGGGTCATGGGGGGTCATAGGGGGGTCATGGGGGGTCATGGGGGGTCATAGGGGGGTCATGGGGGGTCATTGGGGGGTCATGGGAGGGTCATGGGGGGTCATGGGGGGTCATTGGGGTGGTCATGGGGGTCATGGGTGGGTCATGGGGGGTCATGGGGGGGTCATGGGGGGTCATGGGGGGTCATAGGGGGTCATGGGGGTCATTGGGGGGTCATGGGAGGGTCATGGGGGGTCATGGGGGGTCATTGGGGTGGTCATTGGGGGTCATGGGCGGGTCATAGGGGTTCTTGGGGGAGGTTATGGGGGTCATTGGGGGGGTCATTGGGGGTCATGGGGGGTCATGGGGGGTCATTGGGGGGGTCATGGGGGGTCACGGGGGGTCATGGGGGTCATGGGGGGGTCATGGGGGTCATGGGGGGTCATTAGGGGGGTCATGGGGGGGTCATGGGGGGTCATGGGGGACATTGGTTGGGTCATTGGGGGGTCATAGGGGGGTCATGGGAGGTCATGGGGGGTCATGGGGGGGTCATGGGTGGGTCATGGGGGGTCATTGGGGGGGTCATGGGGGTCATGGGCGGGTCATGGGGGGTCATTAGGGGGGTCATGGGGGGTCATGGGTGGGTCATGGGGGGTCATTGGGGGGGTCATGGGAGGGTCATAGGGGGTCATGGGGGGTCATGGGGGTCATTGGGGGGGTCATTGGGGGTCATGGGGGGTCATTGGGGGGGTCATGAGGGGACCACAGGGGGGTCATGGGGGGTCATGGGGGGTCATGGGGGGTCATGGGGGGTCATTAGGGGGGTCATGGGGGGGTCATGGGGGGTCATGGGGGGTCATGGGGGTCATTGGTTGGGTCATTGGGGGGTCATAGGGGGGTCATGGGGGGTCATGGGGGGGTCATGGGGGGTCATGGGTGGGTCATGGGGGGTCATTGGGGGGGTCATGGGGGTCATGGGCGGGTCATGGGGGGTCATTAGGGGGGTCATGGGGGGTCATGGGTGGGTCATGGGGGGTCATTGGGGGGGTCATGGGAGGGTCATAGGGGGTCATGGGGGGTCATGGGGGGTCATTGGGGGGGTCATTGGGGGGTCATGGGGGGTCATAGGGGGGTCTTGGGGAGTCATGGGGGGTCATTGGGGGAGTCATGGGGGTCATGAGAGGGTCATGGGGGGTCAGGGGGGGTCATTAGGGGGGTCATGGGGGGGTCATGGGGGGTCATGGGGGGTCATGGGGGTCATTGGGGGGGTCATTGGGGGGTCATAGGGGGGTCATGGGGGTCATGGGGGGGTCATGGGGGGGTCATGGGTGGGTCATGGGGGGTCATTGGGGGGGTCATGGGGGTCATGGGCGGGTCATGGGGGTCATGGGTGGGTCATGGGGGGTCATTGGGGGGGTCATGGGAGGGTCATAGGGGGTCATGGGGGGTCATGGGGGGTCATTGGGGGGGTCATTATGGGGTCATGGGGGGTCATAGGGGGGTCTTGGGGGGGTCATGGGGGGGTCATGGGAGGGTCATGGGGGGTCATGGGGGGTCATGGCGGGTCATTCGGGGGGTCATTGGGGGGTCATGGGGGGTCATAGGGGGGTCTTGGGGGGTCATGGGGGGTCATTGGGGGGTCATGGGGGGGTCATGGGGGGGTCATGGGGGGTCATGGGGGGTCATTGGGGGTCATTGGGGGGTCATTGGGGGGTCATTTGGGGTCATGGGGGGGTCATGGGGGGGTGATGGGGGGGTCATGGGGGGTCATAGGGGGGTCATGGGGGGTCATGGGGGGGTCATGGGGGCCCATGGGGGTCATGGGGGGGTCATGGGGGGTCATGGGGGGGCAAGGGGGGGTCATGGGGGGTCATAGGGGGTCATGGGGGGGTCATTGGGGGGTCATGGGAGGGTCATTGGGGGTCATGGGGGGTCATTGGGGGGGTCATTGGGGGGTCATTGGGGGGTCATAGGGGGTTCATGGGGGTCATGGGGGGGTCATGGGGGGGTCATGGGTGGGTCATGGGGGGTCATGGGGGTCATGGGTGGGTCATGGGGGTCATTAGGGGGGTCATGGGGGGTCATGGGTGGGTCATGGGGGGTCATTGGGGGGGTCATGGGAGGGTCATAGGGGGTCATGGGGGGTCATGGGGGGTCATTGGGGGGGTCATTGGGGGGTCATGGGGGGTCATAGGGGGGTCTTGGGGAGTCATGGGGGGTCATTGGGGGAGTCATGGGAGGGTCATGAGGGGGTCATGGGGGTCATGGGGGGTCATTAGGGGGGTCATGGGGGGGTCATGGGGGGTCATGGGGGGTCATTGGGGGGGTCATTGGGGGGTCATGGGGGGTCATGGGGGGTCATTGGGGGGTCATTATGGGGTCATGGGGGTCATAGGGGGGTCTTGGGGGGTCATGGGGGGTCATGGGAGGGTCATGGGGGGTCATGGGGGGTCATGGGGGGGTCATTGGGGGTCATTGGGGGTCATGGGGGTCATTGGGGGGGTCATTGGGGGGTCATAGGGGGGTCATGGGGGTCATGGGGGGTCATGGGGGGTCATGGGTGGGTCATGGGGGTCATTGGGGGGGTCATGGGGGTCATGGGCGGGTCATGGGGGTCATGGGTGGGTCATGGGGGGTCATTGGGGGGTCATGGGAGGGTCATAGGGGGTCATGGGGGGGTCATGGGGGGTCATGGGGGGTTCATAGGGGGGTCATGGGGGGTCATTGGGGGGTCATGGGAGGGTCATGGGGGTCATGGGGGGTCATTGGGGGGTCATTTGGGGGGTCATGGGGGGGTCATGGGGGGTCATGGGGGGTCATGGGGGGTCATTGGGGGGTCATTGGGGGGTCATGGGTGGGTCATAGGGGGGTCTTGGGGGGTCATGGGGGGGTCATTGGGGGGGTCATGGCGGGGTCATGGGGGGGTCATGGGGGGTCATGGGGGGTAAGGGGGGGTCATTGGGGGGTCATTGGGGGGTCATGGGGGGTCATGGGGGGTCATGGGGGGGTGATGGGGGGTCATGGGGGGTCATAGGGGGGTCATGGGGGGGTCATGGGGGGGTCATGGGGGCCCATGGGGGGTCATGGGGGGGTCATGGGGGGTCATGGGGGGGGCAAGGGGGGGTCATGGGGGGTCATATGGGGTCATGGGGGGGTCATTGGGGGGTCATGGGAGGGTCATGGGGGGTCATGGGGGGTCATTGGGGGGGTCATTGGGGGTCATTGGGGGGTCATAGGGGGGTCATGGGGGTCATGGGGGGGTCATGGGGGGGTCATGGGTGGGTCATGGGGGGTCATTGGGGGGGTCATGGGGGTCATGGGCGGGTCATGGGGGTCATTAGGGGGTCATGGGGGGTCATGGGTGGGTCATGGGGGGTCATTGGGGGGGTCATGGGAGGGTCATAGGGGGTCATGGGGGGTCATGGGGGGTCATTGGGGGGGTCATTGGGGGGTCATGGGGGGTCATAGGGGGGTCTTGGGGAGTCATGAGGGGTCATTGGGGGAGTCATGGGAGGGTCATGAGGGGGTCATGGGGGTCATGGGGGGTCATTAGGGGGGTCATGGGGGGGTCATGGGGGGTCATGGGGGGTCATTGGGGGGTCATTGGGGGGTCATGGGGGGTCATGGGGGGTCATTGGGGGGTCATTATGGGGTCATGGGGGGTCATAGGGGGGTCTTGGGGGGTCATGGGGGGTCATGGGAGGGTCATGGGGGGTCATGGGGGGTCATGGGGGGTCATGGGGGGGTCATGAGGGGGTCATGGGGGGTCATAGGGGGGTCATGGGGGGTCATTGGGGGTCATGGGAGGGTCATGGGGGGTCATGGGGGTCATTGGGGGGTCATTGGGGGGTCATGAGCGGGTCATAGGGGTTCTTGGGGGAGGTCATGGGGGTCATTGGGGGGTCATTGGGGGTCATGGGGGGTCATGGGGGGTCATTGGGGGGTCATGGGTGGTCACGGGGGGTCATGGGGGTCATAGGGGGTCATGGGGGTCATGGGGGGGTCATTAGGGGGGTCATGGGGGGGTCATGGGGGGTCATGGGGGACATTGGTTGGGTCATTGGGGGGTCATAGGGGGGTCATGGGGGGTCATGGGGGGGTCATGGGGGGTCATGGGTGGGTCATGGGGGGTCATTGGGGGGGTCATGGGGGTCATGGGCGGGTCATGGGGGGTCATTAGGGGGGTCATGGGGGGTCATGGGTGGGTCATGGGGGGTCATTGGGGGGGTCATGGGAGGGTCATAGGGGGTCATGGGGGGTCATGGGGGTCATTGGGGGGGTCATTGGGGGTCATGGGGGGTCATTTGGGGGGGTCATGGGGGGGTCACGGGGGGGTCATGGGGGGTCATGGGGGGTCATGGGGGGTCATGGGGGGTCATTAGGGGGGTCATGGGGGGTCATGGGGGGTCATGGGGGGTCATGGGGGTCATTGGTTGGGTCATTGGGGGGTCATAGGGGGGTCATGGGGGGTCATGGGGGGGTCATGGGGGGTCATGGGTGGGTCATGGGGGGTCATTGGGGGGGTCATTGGGGGGGTCATGGGGGTCATGGGTGGGTCATGGGGGGTCATTAGGGGGGTCATGGGGGGTCATGGTTGGGTCATGGGGAGTCATTGGGGGGGTCATGGGAGGGTCATAGGGGGTCATGGGGGGTCATGGGGGGTCATTGGGGGGGTCATTGGGGGGTCATGGGGGGTCATAGGGGGGTCTTGGGGAGTCATGGGGGTCATTGGGGGAGTCATGGGGGGTCATGAGAGGGTCATGGGGGGTCAGGGGGGGTCATTAGGGGGGTCATGGGGGGGTCATGGGGGGTCATGGGGGGTCATGGGGGTCATTGGGGGGGTCATTGGGGGGTCATAGGGGGGTCATGTGGGTCATGGGGGGGTCATGGGGGGGTCATGGGTGGGTCATGGGGGGTCATTGGGGGGGTCATGGGGGTCATGGGCGGGTCATGGGGGTCATTAGGGGGGTCATGGGGGGTCATGGGTGGGTCATGGGGGGTCATTGGGGGGGTCATGGGAGGGTCATAGGAGGTCATGGGGGGTCATGGGGGGTCATTGGGGGGGTCATTGGGGGGTCATGGGGGGTCATAGGGGGGTCTTGGGGAGTCATGGGGAGTCATTGGGGGAGTCATGGGAGGGTCATGAGGGGGTCATGGGGGGTCATGGGGGGTCATTAGGGTGGTCATGGGGGGGTCATGGGGGGTCATGGGGGGTCATTGGGGGGGTCATTGGGGGGTCATGGGGGGTCATGGGGGGTCATTGGGGGGTCATTATGGGGTCATGGGGGGTCATAGGGGGGTCTTGGGGGGGTCATGGGGGGGTCATGGGAGGGTCGTGGGGGGTCATGGGGGGTCATGGCGGGTCATTGGGGGGTCATTGGGGGGTCATGGGGGGTCATAGGGGGGTCTTGGGGGGTCATGGGGGTCATTGGGGGGTCATGGGGGGGTCATGGGGGTGTCATGGGGGGTCATGGGGGGGTCATGGGGGTGTCATGGGGGGTCATGGGGGGTCATGGGGGGTCATTGGGGGGTCATTGGGGGGTCATGGGGGTCATGGGGGTCATGGGGGGGTGATGGTGGGGTCATGGGGGGTCATAGGGGGGTCATGGGGGGGTCATGGGGGCCCATGGGGGGTCATGGGGGGGTCATGGGGGGTCATGGGAGGGTCATGGGGGGTCATGGGGGGTCATTGGGGGGGTCATTGGGGGGTCATGGGGGGGTCATGGGGGTCATGGGGGGTCATGGGGGGTCATTGGGGGGGTCATTGGGGGGTCATGGGTGGGTCATAGGGGGGTCTTGGGGGGTCATGGGGGTCATTGGGGGGGTCATGGCGGGGTCATGGGGGGGTCATGGGGGGTCATGGGGGGTAATGGGGGGTCATTGGGGGGTCATTGGGGGGTCATGGGGGGGTCATGGGGGGTCATGGGGGGGTGATGGGGGGTCATGGGGGGGTCATAGGGGGGTCATGGGGGGTCATGGGGGGTCATGGGTTCCCATGGGGGGTCATGGGGGGTCATGGGGGGTCATGGGGGGTGCAAGGGGGGGTCATGGGGGGTCATAGGGGGTCATGGGGGGGTCATGGGAGGGTCATGGGGGTCATGGGGGTCATTGGGGGGTCATTGGGGGGTCATTGGGGGGGTCATTGGGGGTCATTGGGGGGTCATAGGGGGGTCATGGGGGGTCATGGGGGGGTCATGGGGGGGTCATGGGTGGGTCATGGGGGGTCATTGGGGGGGTCATGGGGGTCATGGGCGGGTCATGGGGGTCATTAGGGGGGTCATGGGGGGGTCATGGGTGGGTCATGGGGGGTCATTGGGGGGGTCATGGGAGGGTCATAGGGGGTCATGGGGGGTCATGGGGGGTCATTGGGGGGGTCATTGGGGGGTCATGGGGGGTCATAGGGGGGTCTTGGGGAGTCATGGGGGGTCATTGGGGGAGTCATGGGAGGGTCATGAGGGGGTATGGGGGTCATGGGGGGTCATTAGGGGGGTCATGGGGGGGTCATGGGGGGTCATGGGGGGTCATTGGGGGGTCATTGGGGGGTCAAGGGGGTCATGGGGGGTCATTGGGGGGTCATTATGGGGTCATGGGGGGTCATAGGGGGGTCTTGGGGGGGTCATGGGGGGGTCATGGGAGGGTCATGGGGGTCATGGGGGGTCATGGCGGGTCATTGGGGGGGTCATTGGGGGGTCATAGGGGGTCATAGGGGGTCTTGGGGGGTCATGGGGGGTCATTGGGGGGTCATGGGGGGGTCATGGGGGGGTCATGGGGTCATGGGGGGTCATGGGGGGTCATTGGCGGGTCATTGGGGGGTCATGGGGGGTCATGGGGGGGTCATGGGGGGTGATGGGGGGGTCATGGGGGGTCATAGGGGGGTCATGGGGGGGTCATGGGGGCCCATGGGGGGTCATGGGGGGGTCATGGGGGGTCATGGGGGGGTCATGGGGGGGTCATGGGGGGTCATAGGGGGGTCATGGGGGGTCATTGGGGGGTCATGGGAGGGTCATGGGGGTCATGGGGGGTCATTGGGGGGGTCATTGGGGGTCATGGGCGGGTCATAGGGGTTCTTGGGGGAGGTTATGGGGGTCATTGGGGGGGTCATTGGGGGTCATGGGGGGTCATGGGGGGTCATTGGGGGGTCATGGGGGGTCACGGGGGGTCATGGGGGTCATGGGGGGGTCATGGGGGTCATGGGGGGTCATTAGGGGGGTCATGGGGGGGTCATGGGGGGTCATGGGGGACATTGGTTGGGTCATTGGGGGGTCATAGGGGGGTCATGGGGGGTCATGGGGGGGTCATGGGGGGTCATGGGTGGGTCATGGGGGGTCATTGGGGGGGTCATGGGGGTCATGGGCGGGTCATGGGGGGTCATTAGGGGGGTCATGGGGGGTCATGGGTGGGTCATGGGGGGTCATGGGGGGTCATGGGGGTCATTGGGGGGGTCATTGGGGGTCATGGGGGGTCATTGGGGGGGTCATGGGGGGGTCACGGGGGGGTCATGGGGGGTCATGGGGGGTCATGGGGGGTCATGGGGGGTCATTAGGGGGGTCATGGGGGGGTCATGGGGGGTCATGGGGGGTCATGGGGGTCATTGGTTGGGTCATTGGGGGGTCATAGGGGGGTCATGGGGGGTCATGGGGGGGTCATGGGGGGTCATGGGTGGGTCATGGGGGGTCATTGGGGGGGTCATGGGGGTCATGGGCGGGTCATGGGGGGTCATTAGGGGGGTCATGGGGGGTCATGGGTGGGTCATGGGGGGTCATTGGGGGGGTCATGGGAGGGTCATAGGGGGTCATGGGGGGTCATGGGGGGTCATTGGGGGGTCATTGGGGGGTCATGGGGGGTCATAGGGGGGTCTTGGGGAGTCATGGGGGGTCATTGGGGGAGTCATGGGGGGTCATGAGAGGGTCATGGGGGGTCAGGGGGGGTCATTAGGGGGGTCATGGGGGGGTCATGGGGGGTCATGGGGGGTCATGGGGGTCATTGGGGGGGTCATTGGGGTCATAGGGGGGTCATGGGGGTCATGGGGGGGTCATGGGGGGGTCATGGGTGGGTCATGGGGGGTCATTGGGGGGGTCATGGGGGTCATGGGCGGGTCATGGGGGTCATGGGTGGGTCATGGGGGGTCATTGGGGGGGTCATGGGAGGGTCATAGGGGGTCATGGGGGGTCATGGGGGGTCATTGGGGGGGTCATTATGGGGTCATGGGGGTCATAGGGGGGTCTTGGGGGGGTCATGGGGGGGTCATGGGAGGGTCATGGGGGGTCATGGGGGGTCATGGCGGGTCATTCGGGGGGTCATTGGGGGGTCATGGGGGGTCATAGGGGGGTCTTGGGGGGTCATGGGGGGTCATTGGGGGGGTCATGGGGGGGTCATGGGGGGGTCATGGGGGGTCATGGGGGGTCATTGGGGGTCATTGGGGGGTCATTGGGGGGTCATTTGGGGTCATGGGGGGGTCATGGGGGGGTGATGGGGGGGTCATGGGGGGTCATAGGGGGTCATGGGGGGGTCATGGGGGGGTCATGGGGGCCCATGGGGGGTCATGGGGGGTCATGGGGGGTCATGGGGGGTCATGGGGGGGCAAGGGGGGGTCATGGGGGGTCATAGGGGGTCATGGGGGGGTCATTGGGGGGTCATGGGAGGGTCATGGGGGGTCATGGGGGGTCATTGGGGGGGTCATTGGGGGGTCATTGGGGGGTCATAGGGGGTTCATGGGGGTCATGGGGGGGTCATGGGGGGGTCATGGGTGGGTCATGGGGGGTCATGGGGGTCATGGGTGGGTCATGGGGGTCATTAGGGGGGTCATGTGGGGTCATGGGTGGGTCATGGGGGTCATTGGGGGGTCATGGGAGGGTCATAGGGGGTCATGGGGGGTCATGGGGGGTCATTGGGGGGGTCATTGGGGGGTCATGGGGGGTCATAGGGGGGTCTTGGGGAGTCATGGGGGGTCATTGGGGGAGTCATGGGAGGGTCATGAGGGGGTCATGGGGGTCATGGGGGGTCATTAGGGGGGTCATGGGGGGGCATGGGGGTCATGGGGGTCATTGGGGGGGTCATTGGGGGGTCATGGGGGTCATGGGGGGTCATTGGGGGGTCATTATGGGGTCATGGGGGGTCATAGGGGGGTCTTGGGGGGTCATGGGGGGGTCATGGGAGGGTCATGGGGGGTCATGGGGGGTCATGGGGGGGTCATTGGGGGTCATGGGGGGTCATGGGGGTCATTGGGGGGGTCATTGGGGGGTCATAGGGGGGTAATGGGGGTCATGGGGGGGTCATGGGGGGGTCATGGGTGGGTCATGGGGGGTCATTGGGGGGGTCATGGGGGTCATGGGCGGGTCATGGGGGTCATGGGTGGGTCATGGGGGTTCATTGGGGGGGTCATGGGAGGGTCATAGGGGGTCATGGGGGGTCATGGGGGGTCATTGGGGGGTCATTATGGGGTCATGGGGGGTCATAGGGGGGTCTTGGGGGGGTCATGGGGGGTCATGGGAGGGTCATGGGGGGTCATGGGGGGTCATGGCGGGTCATTCGGGGGTCATTGGGGGGTCATGGGGGTCATAGGGGGGTCTTGGGGGGTCATGTGGGGTCATTGGGGGGGTCATTGGGGGGTCATGGGGGGGTCATGGGGGGTCATGGGGGGTCATTGGGGGTCATTGGGGGGTCATTGGGGGGTCATTTGGGGTCATGGGGGGGTCATGGGGGGGTGATGGGGGGGTCATGGGGGGTCATAGGGGGGTCATGGGGGGGTCATGGGGGGGTCATGGGGGCCCATGGGGGTCATGGGGGGGTCATGGGGGGTCATGGGGGGCAAGGGGGGTCATGGGGGGTCATAGGGGGTCATGGGGGGGTCATTGGGGGGTCATGGGAGGGTCATGGGGGGTCATGGGGGGTCATTGGGGGGGTCATTGGGGGGTCATTGGGGGGTCATAGGGGGGTCATGGGGGGTCATGGGGGGGTCATGGGGGGGTCATGGGTGGGTCATGGGGGGTCATTGGGGGGGTCATGGGGGTCATGGGCGGGTCATGGGGGTCATTAGGGGGGTCATGGGGGGTCATGGGTGGGTCATGGGGGGTCATTGGGGGGGTCATGGGAGGGTCATAGGGGGTCATGGGGGGTCATGGGGGGTCATTGGGGGGGTCATTGGGGGGTCATGGGGGGTCATAGGGGGGTCTTGGGGAGTCATGGGGGGTCATTGGGGGAGTCATGGGAGGGTCATGAGGGGGTCATGGGGGTCATGGGGGGTCATGGGGGGGTCATGGGTGGGTCATGGGGGTCATTGGGGGGGTCATGGGGGTCATGGGCGGGTCATGGGGGTCATTAGGGGGGTCATGGGGGGTCATGGGTGGGTCATGGGGGGTCATTGGGGGGGTCATGGGAGGGTCATAGGGGGTCATGGGGGGTCATGGGGGGTCATTGGGGGGTCATTGGGGGGTCATGGGGGGTCATAGGGGGGTCTTGGGGAGTCATGGGGGGTCATTGGGGGAGTCATGGGAGGGTCATGAGGGGGTCATGGGGGTCATGGGGGGTCATTAGGGGGGTCATGGGGGGGTCATGGGGGGTCATGGGGGGTCATTGGGGGGTCATTGGGGGGTCATGGGGGGTCATGGGGGGTCATTGGGGGGTCATTATGGGGTCATGGGGGGTCATAGGGGGGTCTTGGGGGGGTCATGGGAGGGTCATGGGGGGTCATGGGGGGTGATGGGGGGTCATTGGGGGGGTCATTGGGGGTCATGGGGGGTCATAGGGGGTCTTGGGGGGTCATGGAGGGTCATTGGGGGGGTCGTGGGGGGGTCATGGGGGGGTCATGGGGGTCATGGGGGGTCATGGGGGGTCATTGGCGGGTCATTGGGGGGTCATGGGGGGTCATGGGGGGGTCATGGGGGGGTCATGGGGGGGTGATGGGGGGGTCATGGGGGGTCATAGGGGGGTCATGGGGGGGTCATGGGGGCCCATGGGGGGTCATGGGGGGTCATGGGGGGTCATGGGGGGGTCATGGGAGGGTCATAGGGGGTCATGGGGGGTCATGGGGGGTCATTGTGGGGGTCATTGGGGGGTCATGGGGGGTCATAGGGGGTCTTGGGGAGTCATGGGGGGTCATTGGGGGAGTCATGGGGGGCCATGAGAGGGTCATGGGGGGTCAGGGGGGGTCATTAGGGGGGTCATGGGGGGGTCATGGGGGGTCATGGGGGGTCATGGGGGTCATTGGGGAGGTCATTGGGGGGTCATAGGGGGGTCATGGGGGTCATGGGGGGTCATGGGGGGGTCATGGGTGGGTCATGGGGGGTCATTGGGGGGTCATGGGGGTCATGGGCGGGTCATGGGGGTCATTAGGGGGGTCATGGGGGGTCATGGGTGGGTCATGGGGGGTCATTGGGGGGGTCATGGGAGGGTCATAGGAGGTCATGGGGGGTCATGGGGGGTCATTGGGGGGGTCATTGGGGGGTCATGGGGGGTCATAGGGGGGTCTTGGGGAGTCATGGGGAGTCATTGGGGGAGTCATGGGAGGGTCATGAGGGGGTCATGGGGGGTCATGGGGGGTCATTAGGGTGGTCATGGGGGGGTCATGGGGGGTCATGGGGGGTCATTGGGGGGGGTCATTGGGGGGTCATGGGGGGTCATGGCGGGTCATTCGGGGGGTCATTGGGGGGTCATGGGGGGTCATAGGGGGGTCTTGGGGGGTCATGGGGGGTCATTGGGGGGGTCATGGGGGGGTCATGGGGGGGTCATGGGGGGTCATGGGGGGTCATTGGGGGTCATTGGGGGGTCATTGGGGGGTCATTTGGGGTCATGGGGGGGTCATGGGGGGGTGATGGGGGGGTCATGGGGGGTCATAGGGGGGTCATGGGGGGGTCATGGGGGGGTCATGGGGGCCCATGGGGGGTCATGGGGGGGTCATGGGGGGTCATGGGGGGGCAAGGGGGGGTCATGGGGGGTCATAGGGGGTCATGGGGGGGTCATTGGGGGGTCATGGGAGGGTCATGGGGGGTCATGGGGGGTCATTGGGGGGGTCATTTTGGGGTCATTGGGGGGTCATAGGGGGTTCATGGGGGTCATGGGGGGTCATGGGGGGGTCATGGGTGGGTCATGGGGGGTCATGGGGGTCATGGGTGGGTCATGGGGGTCATTAGGGGGGTCATGGGGGGTCATGGGGGGTCATGGGTGGGTCATGGGGGTCATTGGGGGGGTCATGGGAGGGTCATAGGGGGTCATGGGGGGTCATGGGGGGTCATTGGGGGGGTCATTGGGGGGTCATGGGGGGTCATAGGGGGTCTTGGGGAGTCATGGGGGGTCATTGGGGGAGTCATGGGAGGGTCATGAGGGGGTCATGGGGGTCATGGGGGGTCATTAGGGGGGTCATGGGGGGGTCATGGGGGGTCATGGGGGGTCATTGGGGGGGTCATTGGGGGGTCATGGGGGGTCATTGGGGGTCATTATGGGGTCATGGGGGGTCATAGGGGGGTCTTGGGGGGTCATGGGGGGGTCATGGGAGGGTCATGGGGGGTCATGGGGGGTCATGGGGGGTCATTGGGGGTCATGGGGGGTCATGGGGGTCATTGGGGGGGTCATTGGGGGGTCATAGGGGGGTCATGGGGGTCATGGGGGGGTCATGGGGGGGTCATGGGTGGGTCATGGGGGGTCATTGGGGGGTCATGGGGGTCATGGGCGGGTCATGGGGGTCATGGGTGGGTCATGGGGGGTCATTGGGGGGTCATGGGAGGGTCATAGGGGGTCATGGGGGGTCATGGGGGGTCATTGGGGGGGTCATTATGGGGTCATGGGGGGTCATAGGGGGGTCTTGGGGGGGTCATGGGGGTCATGGGAGGGTCATGGGGGGTCATGGGGGGTCATGGCGGGTCATTCGGGGGGTCATTGGGGGGTCATGGGGGGTCATAGGGGGGTCTTGGGGGGTCATGTGGGGTCATTGGGGGGTCATTGGGGGGTCATGGGGGGGTCATGGGGGGTCATGGGGGGTCATTGGGGGTCATTGGGGGGTCATTGGGGGGTCATTTGGGGTCATGGGGGGGTCATGGGGGGGTGATGGGGGGGTCATGGGGGGTCATAGGGGGGTCATGGGGGGGTCATGGGGGGTCATGGGGGCCCATGGGGGGTCATGGGGGGGTCATGGGGGGTCATGGGGGGGCAAGGGGGGGTCATGGGGGTCATAGGGGGTCATGGGGGGTCATTGGGGGGTCATGGAAGGGTCATGTTGGTAATGGGGGGTCATTGGGGGGGTCATTGGGGGGTCATTGGGGGGTCATAGGGGGGTCATGGGGGGTCATGGGGTGGTCATGGAGGGGTCATGGGGGTCATGGGGGGTGATGGTGGGGTCATGGGGGGTCATAGGGGGGTCATGGGGGGGTCATGGGGGCCCATGGGGGGTCATGGGGGGGTCATGGGGGGTCATGGGGTGGTCATGGGGGGGTCATGGGGGGTTCATAGGGGGGTCATGGGGGGTCATTGGGGGGTCATGGGAGGGTCATGGGGGTCATGGGGGGTCATTGGGGGGGTCATTGGGGGGTCATGGGGGGGTCATGGGGGGTCATGGGGGGTCATTGGGGGGTCATTGGGGGGTCATGGGTGGGTCATAGGGGGGTCTTGGGGGGTCATGGGGGGTCATTGGGGGGTCATGGCGGGGTCATCGGGGGGTCATGGGGGGTCATGGGGGGTAATGGTGGGTCATTGGGGGGTCATTGGGGGGTCATGGGGGGGTCATGGGGGGTCATGGGGGGGTGATGGGGGGGTCATGGGGGGTCATAGGGGGGTCATGGGGGGGTCATGGGGGGGTCATGGGGGCCCATGGGGGGTCATGGGGGGGTCATGGGGGGTCATGGGGGGGCAAGGGGGGGTCATGGGGGGTCATAGGGGGTCATGGGGGGGTCATTGGGGGGTCATGGGAGGGTCATGGGGGGTCATGGGGGGTCATTGGGGGGGTCATTGGGGGTCATTGGGGGGTCATAGGGGGGTCATGGGGGGTCATGGGGGGGTCATGGGGGGGTCATGGGTGGGTCATGGGGGGTCATTGGGGGGTCATGGGGGTCATGGGCGGGTCATGGGGGTCATTAGGGGGGTCATGGGGGGTCATGGGTGGGTCATGGGGGGTCATTGGGGGGGTCATGGGAGGGTCATAGGGGGTCATGGGGGGTCATGGGGGGTCATTGGGGGGGTCATTGGGGGGTCATGAGGGGTCATAGGGGGGTCTTGGGGAGTCATGGGGGGTCATTGGGGGAGTCATGGGAGGGTCATGAGGGGGTCATGGGGGTCATGGGGGGTCATTAGGGGGGTCATGGGGGGGTCATGGGGGGTCATGGGGGGTCATTGGGGGGGTCATTGGGGGGTCATGGGGGGTCATGGGGGGTCATTGGGGGGTCATTATGGGGTCATGGGGGGTCATAGGGGGGTCTTGGGGGGGTCATGGGGGGGTCATGGGAGGGTCATGGGGGGTCATGGGGGGTCATGGGGGGTCATGGGGGGGTCATGGGGGGGTCATGGGGGGTCATAGGGGGGTCATGGGGGGTCATTGGGGGGTCATGGGAGGGTCATGGGGGGTCATGGGGGGTCATTGGGGGGGTCATTGGGGGGTCATGAGCGGGTCATAGGGGTTCTTGGGGGAGGTCATGGGGGTCATTGGGGGGGTCATTGGGGGTCATGGGGGGTCATGGGGGGTCATTGGGGGGGTCATGGGTGGTCACGGGGGGTCATGGGGGTCATAGGGGGTCATGGGGGTCATGGGGGGGTCATTAGGGGGGTCATGGGGGGGTCATGGGGGGTCATGGGGGACATTGGTTGGGTCATTGGGGGGTCATAGGGGGGTCATGGGGGGTCATGGGGGGGTCATGGGGGGGTCATGGGTGGGTCATGGGGGGTCATTGGGGGGTCATGGGGGTCATGGGTGGGTCATGGGGGGTCATTAGGGGGGTCATGGGGGGTCATGGGTGGGTCATGGGGGGTCATTGGGGGGGTCATGGGAGGGTCATAGGGGGTCATGGGGGGTCATGGGGGTCATTGGGGGGTCATTGGGGGTCATGGGGGGTCATTTGGGGGGGTCATGGGGGGGTCACGGGGGGGTCATGGGGGGTCATGGGGGGTCATGGGGGGTCATGGGGGGTCATTAGGGGGGTCATGGGGGGTCATGGGGGGTCATGGGGGGTCATGGGGGTCATTGGTTGGGTCATTGGGGGGTCATAGGGGGGTCATGGGGGGTCATGGGGGGGTCATGGGGGGTCATGGGTGGGTCATGGGGGGTCATTGGGGGGGTCATGGGGGTCATGGGTGGGTCATGGGGGGTCATTAGGGGGGTCATGGGGGGTCATGGGTGGGTCATGGGGGGTCATTGGGGGGGTCATGGGAGGGTCATAGGGGGTCATGGGGGGTCATGGGGGGTCATTGGGGGGGTCATTGGGGGGTCATGGGGGGTCATAGGGGGGTCTTGGGGAGTCATGGGGGGTCATTGGGGGAGTCATGGGGGGTCATGAGAGGGTCATGGGGGGTCAGGGTTGGTCATTAGGGGGGTCATGGGGGGGTCATGGGGGGTCATGGGGGGTCATGGGGGTCATTGGGGGGGTCATTGGGGGGTCATAGGGGGGTCATGGGGGTCATGGGGGGGTCATGGGGGGGTCATGGGTGGGTCATGGGGGGTCATTGGGGGGGTCATGGGGGTCATGGGCGGGTAATGGGGGTCATTAGGGGGGTCATGGGGGGTCATGGGTGGGTCATGGGGGTCATTGTGGGGGTCATGGGAGGGTCATAGGGGGTCATGGGGGGTCATGGGGGGTCATTGGGGGGGTCATTGGGGGGTCATGGGGGGTCATAGGGGGGTCTTGGGGAGTCATGGGGAGTCATTGGGGGAGTCATGGGAGGGTCATGAGGGGGTCATGGGGGGTCATGGGGGGTCATTAGGGTGGTCATGGGGGGGTCATGGGGGGTCATGGGGGGTCATTGGGGGGGTCATTGGGGGGTCATGGGGGGTCATTGGGGGGTCATTATGGGGTCATGGGGGGTCATAGGGGGTCTTGGGGGGGTCATGGGGGGGTCATGGGAGGGTCATGGGGGGTCATGGGGGGTCATGGCGGGTCATTGGGGGGTCATTGGGGGGTCATGGGGGTCATAGGGGGGTCTTGGGGGGTCAGGGGGGGTCATTGGGGGGGTCATGGGGGGGTCATGGGGGTGTCATGGGGGGTCATGGGGGGTCATGGGGGGTCATTGGGGGTCATTGGGGGGTCATGGGGGGTCATGGGGGTCATGGGGGGGTGATGGTGGGGTCATGGGTAGGGGGGTCATGGGGGGGTCATGGGGGCCCATGGGGGGTCATGGGGGGGTCATGGGGGGTCATGGGGGGGTCATGGGGGGGTCATGGGGGGTTCATAGGGGGGTCATGGGGGGTCATTGGGGGGTCATGGGAGGGTCATGGGGGGTCATGGGGGGTCATTGGGGGGGTCATTGGGGGTCATGGGGGGTCATGGGGGGTCATGGGGGGTCATGGGGGGTCATTGGGGGGGTCATTGGGGGGTCATGGGTGGGTCATAGGGGGGTCTTGGGGGGTCATGGGGGGTCATTGGGGGGGTCATGGCGGGGTCATGGGGGGGTCATGGGGGGTCATGGGGGGTAATGGGGGGTCATTGGGGGGTCATTGGGGGGTCATGGGGGGGTCATGGGGGGTCATGGGGGGGTGATGGGGGGGGTCATGGGGGGTCATAGGGGGTCATGGGGGGGTCATGGGGGGGTCATGGGGGCCCATGGGGGGTCATGGGGGGGTCATGGGGGGTCATGGGGGGGGCAAGGGGGGGTCATGGGGGGTCATAGGGGGTCATGGGGGGTTCATTGGGGGGTCATGGGAGGGTCATGGGGGGTCATGGGGGGTCATTGGGGGGGTCATTGGGGGTCATTGGGGGGTCATAGGGGGGTCATGGGGGGTCATGGGGGGGTCATGGGGGGGTCATGGGTGGGTCATGGGGGGTCATTGGGGGGGTCATGGGGGTCATGGGCGGGTAATGGGGGTCATTAGGGGGGTCATGGGGGGTCATGGGTGGGTCATGGGGGTCATTGGGGGGGTCATGGGAGGGTCATAGGGGGTCATGGGGGGTCATGGGGGGTCATTGGGGGGGTCATTGGGGGGTCATGGGGGGTCATAGGGGGGTCTTCGGGAGTCATGGGGGGTCATTGGGGGAGTCATGGGAGGGTCATGAGGGGGTCATGGGGGTCATGGGGGGTCATTAGGGGGTCATGGGGGGGTCATGGGGGGTCATGGGGGGTCATTGGGGGGGTCATTGGGGGGTCATGGGGGGTCATGGGGGGTCATTGGGGGGTCATTATGGGGTCATGGGGGGTCATGGGGGGGTCTTGGGGGGTCATGGGGGGGTCATGGGAGGGTCATGGGGGGTCATGGGGGGTCATGGCGGGTCATTGGGGGGGTCATTGGGGGGTCATAGGGGGTCATAGGGGGTCTTGGGGGGTCATGGGGGGTCATTGGGGGGGTCATGGGGGGGTCATGGGGGGGTCATGGGGTCATGGGGGGTCATGGGGGGTCATTGGCGGGTCATTGGGGGGTCATGGGGGGTCATGGGGGGTCATGGGGGGTGATGGGGGGGTCATGGGGGGTCATAGGGGGGTCATGGGGGGGTCATGGGGGCCCATGGGGGGTCATGGGTGGGTCATGGGGGGTCATGGGGGGGTCATGGGGGTCATGGGGGGTCATAGGGGGGTCATGGGGGGGTCATGGGGGGTCATGGGGGGTCATTGGGGGGGTCATTGGGGGGTCATGGGGGGTCATTGGGGGTCATTATGGGGTCATGAGGGGTCATAGGGGGGTCTTGGGGGGTCATGGGGGGGTCATGGGAGGGTCATGGGGGGTCATGGGGGGTCATGGGGGGGTCATTGGGGGTCATGGGGGGTCATGGGGGTCATTGGGGGGGTCATTGGGGGGTCATAGGGGGGTCATGGGGGTCATGGGGGGGTCATGGGGGGGTCATGGGTGGGTCATGGGGGGTCATTGGGGGGGTCATGGGGGTCATGGGCGGGTCATGGGGGTCATGGGTGGGTCATGGGGGGTCATTGGGGGGTCATGGGAGGGTCATAGGGGGTCATGGGGGGTCATGGGGGGTCATTGGGGGGGTCATTATGGGGTCATGGGGGGTCATAGGGGGGTCTTGTGGGGGTCATGGGGGGTCATGGGAGGGTCATGGGGGGTCATGGGGGGTCATGGCGGGTCATTCGGGGGGTCATTGGGGGGTCATGGGGGGTCATAGGGGGGTCTTGGGGGGTCATGTGGGGTCATTGGGGGTCATTGGGGGGTCATGGGGGGGTCATGGGGGTCATGGGGGGTCATTGGGGGTCATTGGGGGGTCATTGGGGGGTCATTTGGGGTCATGGGGGGGTCATGGGGGGGTGATGGGGGGGTCATGGGGGGTCATAGGGGGGGTCATGGGGGGGTCATGGGGGGGTCATGGGGGCCCATGGGGGGTCATGGGGGGGTCATGGGGGGTCATGGGGGGGCAAGGGGGGGTCATGGGGGTCATAGGGGGTCATGGGGGGTCATTGGGGGGTCATGGAAGGGTCATGGGGGTAATGGGGGGTCATTGGGGGGGTCATTGGGGGGTCATTGGGGGGTCATAGGGGGGTCATGGGGGGTCATGGGGTGGTCATGGAGGGGTCATGGGGGTCATGGGGGGTGATGGTGGGGTCATGGGGGGTCATAGGGGGGTCATGGGGGGGTCATGGGGGCCCATGGGGGGTCATGGGGGGGTCATGGGGGGTCATGGGGTGGTCATGGGGGGGTCATGGGGGGTTCATAGGGGGGTCATGGGGGGTCATTGGGGGGTCATGGGAGGGTCATGGGGGTCATGGGGGGTCATTGGGGGGGTCATTGGGGGGTCATGGGGGGGTCATGGGGGGTCATGGGGGGTCATTGGGGGGTCATTGGGGGGTCATGGGTGGGTCATAGGGGGGTCTTGGGGGGTCATGGGGGGTCATTGGGGGGTCATGGCGGGGTCATCGGGGGGTCATGGGGGGTCATGGGGGGTAATGGTGGGTCATTGGGGGGTCATTGGGGGGTCATGGGGGGGTCATGGGGGGTCATGGGGGGGTGATGGGGGGGTCATGGGGGGTCATAGGGGGGTCATGGGGGGGTCATGGGGGGGTCATGGGGGCCCATGGGGGGTCATGGGGGGGTCATGGGGGGTCATGGGGGGGCAAGGGGGGGTCATGGGGGGTCATAGGGGGTCATGGGGGGGTCATTGGGGGGTCATGGGAGGGTCATGGGGGGTCATGGGGGGTCATTGGGGGGGTCATTGGGGGTCATTGGGGGGTCATAGGGGGTCATGGGGGGTCATGGGGGGGTCATGGGGGGGTCATGGGTGGGTCATGGGGGGTCATTGGGGGGGTCATGGGGGTCATGGGCGGGTCATGGGGGTCATTAGGGGGGTCATGGGGGGTCATGGGTGGGTCATGGGGGGTCATTGGGGGGGTCATGGGAGGGTCATGGGGGGTCATGGGTGGGTCATGGGGGGTCATTGGGGGGGTCATTGGGGGGTCATGAGGGGTCATAGGGGGGTCATGGGGGGTCATTGGGGGGGTCATTGGGGGGTCATGAGGGGTCATAGGGGGGTCTTGGGGAGTCATGGGGGGTCATTGGGGGAGTCATGGGAGGGTCATGAGGGGGTCATGGGGGTCATGGGGGGTCATTAGGGGGGTCATGGGGGGGTCATGGGGGGGTCATGGGGGGTCATTGGGGGGGTCATTGGGGGGTCATGGGGGGTCATGGGGGGTCATTGGGGGGTCATTATGGGGTCATGGGGGGTCATAGGGGGGTCTTGGGGGGGTCATGGGGGGGTCATGGGAGGGTCATGGGGGGTCATGGGGGGTCATGGGGGGTCATGGGGGGGTCATGGGGGGGTCATGGGGGGTCATAGGGGGGTCATGGGGGGTCATTGGGGGGTCATGGGAGGGTCATGGGGGGGTCATGGGGGGTCATTGGGGGGGTCATTGGGGGGTCATGAGCGGGTCATAGGGGTTCTTGGGGGAGGTCATGGGGGTCATTGGGGGGGTCATTGGGGGTCATGGGGGGTCATGGGGGGTCATTGGGGGGGTCATGGGTGGTCACGGGGGGTCATGGGGGTCATAGGGGGTCATGGGGGTCATGGGGGGGTCATTAGGGGGGTCATGGGGGGGTCATGGGGGGTCATGGGGGACATTGGTTGGGTCATTGGGGGGTCATAGGGGGGTCATGGGGGGTCATGGGGGGGTCATGGGGGGGTCATGGGTGGGTCATGGGGGGTCATTGGGGGGTCATGGGGGTCATGGGCGGGTCATGGGGGGTCATTAGGGGGGTCATGGGGGGTCATGGGTGGGTCATGGGGGGTCATTGGGGGGGTCATGGGAGGGTCATAGGGGGTCATGGGGGGTCATGGGGGTCATTGGGGGGTCATTGGGGGTCATGGGGGGTCATTTGGGGGGGTCATGGGGGGGTCACGGGGGGGGTCATGGGGGGTCATGGGGGGTCATGGGGGGTCATGGGGGGTCATTAGGGGGGTCATGGGGGGTCATGGGGGGTCATGGGGGGTCATGGGGGTCATTGGTTGGGTCATTGGGGGGTCATAGGGGGGTCATGGGGGGTCATGGGGGGGTCATGGGGGGTCATGGGTGGGTCATGGGGGGTCATTGGGGGGGTCATGGGGGTCATGGGTGGGTCATGGGGGGTCATTAGGGGGGTCATGGGGGGTCATGGGTGGGTCATGGGGGGTCATTGGGGGGGTCATGGGAGGGTCATAGGGGGTCATGGGGGGTCATGGGGGGTCATTGGGGGGGTCATTGGGGGGTCATGGGGGGTCATAGGGGGGTCTTGGGGAGTCATGGGGGGTCATTGGGGGAGTCATGGGGGGTCATGAGAGGGTCATGGGGGGTCAGGGTTGGTCATTAGGGGGGTCATGGGGGGGTCATGGGGGGTCATGGGGGGTCATGGGGGTCATTGGGGGGTCATTGGGGGGTCATAGGGGGGTCATGGGGGTCATGGGGGGGTCATGGGGGGGTCATGGGTGGGTCATGGGGGGTCATTGGGGGGGTCATGGGGGTCATGGGCGGGTAATGGGGGTCATTAGGGGGGTCATGGGGGGTCATGGGTGGGTCATGGGGGTCATTGTGGGGGTCATGGGAGGGTCATAGGGGGTCATGGGGGGTCATGGGGGGTCATTGGGGGGGTCATTGGGGGGTCATGGGGGGTCATAGGGGGGTCTTGGGGAGTCATGGGGAGTCATTGGGGGAGTCATGGGAGGGTCATGAGGGGGTCATGGGGGGTCATGGGGGGTCATTAGGGTGGTCATGGGGGGGTCATGGGGGGTCATGGGGGGTCATTGGGGGGGTCATTGGGGGGTCATGGGGGGTCATGGGGGGTCATTGGGGGGTCATTATGGGGTCATGGGGGGTCATAGGGGGTCTTGGGGGGGTCATGGGGGGGTCATGGGAGGGTCATGGGGGGTCATGGGGGGTCATGGCGGGTCATTGGGGGGTCATTGGGGGGTCATGGGGGTCATAGGGGGGTCTTGGGGGGTCAGGGGGGGTCATTGGGGGGGTCATGGGGGGGTCATGGGGGTGTCATGGGGGGTCATGGGGGGTCATGGGGGGTCATTGGGGGTCATTGGGGGGTCATGGGGGGTCATGGGGGTCATGGGGGGGTGATGGTGGGGTCATGGGTAGGGGGGTCATGGGGGGGTCATGGGGGCCCATGGGGGGTCATGGGGGGGTCATGGGGGGTCATGGGGGGGTCATGGGGGGGTCATGGGGGGTTCATAGGGGGGTCATGGGGGGTCATTGGGGGGTCATGGGAGGGTCATGGGGGGTCATGGGGGGTCATTGGGGGGGTCATTGGGGGTCATGGGGGGTCATGGGGGGTCATGGGGGGTCATGGGGGGTCATTGGGGGGGTCATTGGGGGGTCATGGGTGGGTCATAGGGGGGTCTTGGGGGGTCATGGGGGGTCATTGGGGGGGTCATGGCGGGGTCATGGGGGGGTCATGGGGGGTCATGGGGGGTAATGGGGGGTCATTGGGGGGTCATTGGGGGGTCATGGGGGGGTCATGGGGGGTCATGGGTGGGTGATGGGGGGTCATGGGGGGTCATAGGGGGTCATGGGGGGGTCATGGGGGGGTCATGGGGGCCCATGGGGGGTCATGGGGGGGTCATGGGGGGTCATGGGGGGGCAAGGGGGGGTCATGGGGGGTCATAGGGGGTCATGGGGGGTTCATTGGGGGGTCATGGGAGGGTCATGGGGGGTCATGGGGGGTCATTGGGGGGGTCATTGGGGGTCATTGGGGGGTCATAGGGGGGTCATGGGGGGTCATGGGGGGGTCATGGGGGGTCATGGGTGGGTCATGGGGGGTCATTGGGGGGGTCATGGGGGTCATGGGCGGGTAATGGGGGTCATTAGGGGGGTCATGGGGGGTCATGGGTGGGTCATGGGGGTCATTGGGGGGGTCATGGGAGGGTCATAGGGGGTCATGGGGGGTCATGGGGGTCATTGGGGGGGTCATTGGGGGGTCATGGGGGGTCATAGGGGGGTCTTCGGGAGTCATGGGGGGTCATTGGGGGAGTCATGGGAGGGTCATGAGGGGGTCATGGGGGTCATGGGGGGTCATTAGGGGGTCATGGGGGGGTCATGGGGGGTCATGGGGGGTCATTGGGGGGGTCATTGGGGGGTCATGGGGGGTCATGGGGGGTCATTGGGGGGTCATTATGGGGTCATGGGGGGTCATGGGGGGGTCTTGGGGGGTCATGGGGGGGTCATGGGAGGGTCATGGGGGGTCATGGGGGGTCATGGCGGGTCATTGGGGGGGTCATTGGGGGGTCATAGGGGGTCATAGGGGGTCTTGGGGGGTCATGGGGGGTCATTGGGGGGGTCATGGGGGGGTCATGGGGGGGTCATGGGGTCATGGGGGGTCATGGGGGGTCATTGGCGGGTCATTGGGGGGTCATGGGGGGTCATGGGGGGTCATGGGGGGTGATGGGGGGGTCATGGGGGGTCATAGGGGGGTCATGGGGGGGTCATGGGGGCCCATGGGGGGTCATGGGTGGGTCATGGGGGGTCATGGGGGGGTCATGGGGGTCATGGGGGGTCATAGGGGGGTCATGGGGGGTCATTGGGGGGTCATGGGAGGGTCATGGGGGGTCATGGGGGGTCATTGGGGTGGTCATTGGGGGTCATGGGCGGGTCATAGGGGTTCTTGGGGGAGGTTATGGGGGTCATTGGGGGGGTCATTGGGGGTCATGGGGGGTCATGGGGGGTCATTGGGGGGTCATGGGGGGTCACGGGGGGTCATGGGGGTCATGGGGGGGTCATGGGGGTCATGGGGGGTCATTAGGGGGGTCATGGGGGGGTCATGGGGGGTCATGGGGGACATTGGTTGGGTCATTGGGGGGTCATAGGGGGGTCATGGGGGGTCATGGGGGGTCATGGGGGGGTCATGGGTGGGTCATGGGGGGTCATTGGGGGGGTCATGGGGGTCATGGGCGGGTCATGGGGGGTCATTAGGGGGGTCATGGGGGGTCATGGGTGGGTCATGGGGGGTCATTGGGGGGGTCATGGGAGGGTCATAGGGGGTCATGGGGGGTCATGGGGGTCATTGGGGGGGTCATTGGGGGTCATGGGGGGTCATTGGGGGGGTCATGGGGGGGTCACAGGGGGGTCATGGGGGGTCATGGGGGGTCATGGGGGGTCATGGGGGGTCATTAGGGGGGTCATGGGGGGTCATGGGGGGTCATGGGGGGTCATGGGGGTCATTGGTTGGGTCATTAGGGGGTCATAGGGGGGTCATGGGGGGTCATGGGGGGGTCATGGGGGGTCATGGGTGGGTCATGGGGGTCATTGGGGGGGTCATGGGGGTCATGGGCGGGTCATGGGGGGTCATTAGGGGGGTCATGGGGGGTCATGGGTGGGTCATGGGGGGTCATTGGGGGGGTCATGGGAGGGTCATAGGGGGTCATGGGGGGTCATGGGGGGTCATTGGGGGGGTCATTGGGGGGTCATGGGGGGTCATAGGGGGGTCTTGGGGAGTCATGGGGGGTCATTGGGGGAGTCATGGGGGTCATGAGAGGGTCATGGGGGGTCAGGGGGGGTCATTAGGGGGGTCATGGGGGGGTCATGGGGGTCATGGGGGGTCATGGGGGTCATTGGGGGGGTCATTGGGGGGTCATAGGGGGGTCATGGGGGTCATGGGGGGGTCATGGGGGGTCATGGGTGGGTCATGGGGGGTCATTGGGGGGGTCATGGGGGTCATGGGCGGGTCATGGGGGTCATGGGTGGGTCATGGGGGGTCATTGGGGGGGTCATGGGAGGGTCATAGGGGGTCATGGGGGGTCATGGGGGGTCATTGGGGGGGTCATTATGGGGTCATGGGGGGTCATAGGGGGGTCTTGGGGGGGTCATGGGGGGGTCATGGGAGGGTCATGGGGGGTCATGGGGGGTCATGGCGGGTCATTCGGGGGGTCATTGGGGGGTCATGGGGGGTCATAGGGGGGTCTTGGGGGGTCATGGGGGGTCATTGGGAGGGTCATGGGGGGGTCATGGGGGGTCATGGGGGGTCATGGGGGGTCATTGGGGGTCATTGGGGGGTCATTGGGGGGTCATTTGGGGTCATGGGGGGGTCATGGGGGGGTGATGGGGGGGTCATGGGGGGTCATAGGGGGGTCATGGGGGTCATGGGGGGGTCATGGGGGCCCATGGGGGGTCATGGGGGGGTCATGGGGGTCATGGGGGGGCAAGGGGGGGTCATGGGGGTCATAGGGGGTCATGGGGGGGTCATTGGGGGGTCATGGGAGGGTCATTGGGGTCATGAGGGGTCATTGGGGGGGTCATTGGGGGGTCATTGGGGGGTCATAGGGGGTTCATGGGGGGTCATGGGGGGGTCATGGGGGGGTCATGGGTGGGTCATGGGGGTCATGGGGGTCATGGGTGGGTCATGGGGGTCATTAGGGGGGTCATGGGGGGTCATGGTGGGTCATGGGGGGTCATTGGGGGGGTCATGGGAGGGTCATAGGGGGTCATGGGGGGTCATGGGGGGTCATTGGGGGGGTCATTGGGGGGTCATGGGGGGTCATAGGGGGGTCTTGGGGAGTCATGGGGGGTCATTGGGGGAGTCATGGGAGGGTCATGAGGGGGTCATGGGGTCATGGGGGTCATTAGGGGGGTCATGGGGGGGTCATGGGGGGTCATGGGGGGTCATTGGGGGGGTCATTGGGGGGTCATGGGGGGTCATGGGGGGTCATTGGGGGGTCATTATGGGGTC
>JANJGK010005178.1:0-50190 GCA_039081455.1 Macrobrachium rosenbergii
AAATGATATACCATTATCAAATATAATTGGGTTTGCTAGTGACAACTGTTCCACGATGCTTGGGGCAAATAAAGGAGTTCAGGCTCTGTTGAAGAAAGATGTCCCATCAGTTTATGTTATGGGTTGTGTTTGCCACTCTTTAGCATTATGCTGTAGTGAGGCATGCAAGCATTTACCAGCATGGCTTGAATCTTTCGTTAAGGATGTATGTTGTTATTTTGCTCGTAGTAGTAAAAGGCAACATGATTTTCAGATGATCCAGGATGTTGTCCATGCAGCTAAACATAGAATTCTGAAATTATCTCAAACTCGATGGTTATCAAGGGGGGCAGTTATAGCTCGAATTTTAGAGCAATGGGATGCACTGCTGCTGTTTTTCGAATCAGAGTCAAAGACAGATAAAATTGATGGCGCTGCCAACATTTACAAAACAATGGTGACTTCAGGAACTAAGCATATGTTGCAATTCCTCAACTATATAATTCCAAAGATAGACAAAATGAATCTTGAATTTCAATCAGAATATTTTAGACTACCAACGCTCTTCAATACCATATCTGATGAATACAGAAGTATATTGGCTATGTTTGTGTCAGATAAAGTAATCAGTTCTGTAAACATGGCTGACATTGATCCAAAAGATAAGTCTGTCTACAAGAAAACTTGTGACATTAATCTTGGGGGCAGATGCAAAGCAAGTTTGATAAAAGACCCTTTGAAACAAAATGAGGAAAGATTTCGCCTTGATTGCCGTGCTTTTTTAGTGGAACTATGCTCTCAAATGAGAAAAAGATTTTCATTCCGTAAGGACAGTGTTCTTTCATTAATCAAAATCATTGATCCAAAAGAAGCTCTTTCTCCTGAAAGGGAAGCAGATGCTGTTGTGAATTTGGGAATCTGTTTCCCAAATCTCGTAAAGGAAGAGGAACTTGATATTTTAGAAGACCAGTGGAGAGATTCATTGTATTCAAAAGACTCATTACAAAACATTTGTGAAAATCCAACTTCATTTTGGGTGGAACTTAAAAGAGTTACTGACGGCAACCTCAAGCCTAAATTTGAGCTTCTGTCTAGATTTATGTGCTACCTGCTAGCCCTCCCTCCCTCCCTCACTCTTGTGCATGCGTTGAGAGGGCTATTTTCTAAACTTAATGTTATTAAAACCAAACAAACAAACAGACGAAGTGTAACCACAGCATCGAACCGGTTGCTTGCAAAGCAAGCAATTGCCCGCCAAGATACACCCTGTTATTTGTGGCAACCCTCAAAATCTCTCATTAATGATGTAAAAACTGGAAAGTGCCACAAGCGGTATGTGGAAAGAGAAGAGGAGCGACAAAAAGGAGAAACTACAACATTGTATGCAGGAGCTGCCGCTGATGAGTCAGATAGTGAGACTGAGAGGGAGCAAATATTTCTTCAATATTAAGGTATGTTCCTTAATGTATTTTACTGAAACTAATTGTATTTCAGGAAACTTGGATTTTTTTGTTTAATCTTGGGATATTTTTGGTAGCAATCTTGGGAATTTCCAAAATCTCGAGTGGTCACAGGAGTACTACTCCTGTCCTGTCACAATAAAGATGAGAGGTTTTAATCTCTATGAAAGTCATAGATAATGCCTGACTTACTGCTTTCGCTTTGTTTCTTCTTCGAGTCTATGAATGGTAGTGAGTGTGGCTGGGCCGTTTCTTCCAACCTTTATTGCTTGTTTTTTTGACTGGACATTATCTGTGTTTGCCCGAGTGATTGTTTTGGTTGATTTGTTCGTATATGTGATTATTCGTCTTTCTTTGCCATTCTGAAGGTTTTGCTCTTATAACTTGCATAAAACGAAACAGATATTAACTTATCAAACAAAGAAATATTAGTTTCTTTTAAAAAACATATAATGATGAACTTTTTAATACAAATGCGAAGCACAATAATTTATAAAAGAAAGCTTCTTCGTGTTTTTATGCCTGCTCAGATTAAAAGAAAAGGAATTCTCGCACATAACCAAAGAGAGAGAGAGAGAGAGAGAGAGAGAGAGAGAGAGAGAGAGAGAGAGAGAGAGAGAGAGAGAGAGGGGGGGGGGAACTCTTCGGTCTTACAAAGGAAGGCGAGGAGGTTTCTCAAGGGCGTAAAAACCAAAAGAAGGATTTTGAGTCATGGAGCTGAGAAGTCTTGAGCGGTAACGAAGCAGTCAAAGAGAGAGGGAAGTTTCACCACCTTTTTTCTCTTCATAAAGACGTTCATATGAATTATGAACCAGTTTAACAACGCTTGCGGCTGAATGCTGGTCTCCTTCAGTACTTGAATTAGCAAAGTTTCCTCAGGAACTGTTACCTGAAGGATTGCCAATTAACCTTAATTATTCTGATTTAATTTTCAACTCCTTTGTCAGCATGTAATTGCATAGTGCATGCTTGAGAGCCTTGTAGTTGTTTTGTGGAAAGCATCACAAACAAGAACAGAGACAGTGACAGTAGAAATTCACACAAAGAGACTGACGAAACGGCAGATAAACAGAAGCAATTCAATTGATTAAAGACACAGACATACAGATACATGCACTAACATTAAGGAGGAAGAGAGGATGATTGACTGACTAATTACAGATTGGGTTTTCTGGCGTCACAGCAGCAAGGGTCATCGGCACTGTAAGATATGTCAGTTAAATCACTTTTGCCGTAAAAAAATATAAAATGGTAACAAAAATATGATTCAAATGATATATTTATATTATCTCTCTCTCTCTCTCTCTCTCTCTCTCTCTCTCTCTCTCTCTCTCTCTCTCTCTCTCTCTCTCTCTCTCTATATATATATATATATATATATATATATATATATATATATATATATATATATATATATATATATATATATATATATATATATATATATATATATATATGCAGAGAGAGAGAGACATGGGGGATGGAGGTGAACTGAACAACTGATATAAATAAATGAAGAAAAGCTAAACCACCCCACTGGTAAATTCAGAGAACTCCCAACTGTTTGTTGGCCCTCCAAAGCGCTTGTCGTGTGAAATGCCGCAGCAGCAAACATTCAGGAGATGGACGGACCGAAAATATCTCGGAAACCGTGAGTGGAATTGATAGAGAATAAATGTGAGATTCACAGCTGCTGAATGACAGACGTTTTGCAATTCACCTAAAATACTCTTCTTTTAAAGTTAGTTTCCGTCTAATTTACGGATACCGAAGAAAGTTTTAATTTCTTTCGTCTTTCCATTTGATAATTCATGATTAGTTACTGTATTGATAATGAACCCATTTGATCTGATTAGTAATGACATTGTTCTGAAATAATTAACACTTTTATTTCGAATATGTTAACTCGCAAGGTTCATGGGCGAAGCAGCTGAAGTCCACGAGCTAGCTACGCCGAATATTCAGATAAGTATTTAAATTCTTTGCACTTGAAGGATATTTTTCCTTCCAAACCGATTTAGAAAATATCCATTTTATCTTCTTTGCTGATACTTTCGAGTTTCCATTGTTCCCATCGAGGGAAAGGTTAAGGACCAGACTGATCATTAATCACCAATGAATAGACTGGCCTTCATCCTTTTATCTGTCGCACAGCCTCCATCCTTCACTTTAGCCCTCAGTTTTTTTTTTTTTTACTAAGGTTTCTCTGTTATTAATTCGTCAACTGCTCTGGATGGCATTATGGTAAGTTTAGACGTTACGGCACTTTTCACAAACGTTACCTTAGATTATGTCATCTCTAAGCTCCAGCAAGAATACGAACAAGGTAATATAGAATTCCCCCTATCCAATGACCAATTCTTTGCATTAATAAGACTATGCGTATCTTCCACGGTGTTTCAATTCAATAATCAAAGATTTGCACAAACAGAAGGGGTCGCTATGGGCTCCCCTCTATCCCCAGTTTGAGCCAATATTTGTATGGAGTTCGTAGAGAGAGAGAGAGAGAGAGAGAGAGAGAGAGAGAGAGAGAGAGAGAGAGAGAGAGAGAGAGAGAGATATTCTCAACATATGTGATACGGAAACCACGCCTCCTTTGGGGGTCAGATATGTTGATGATATTTTTGCAATTATCAGAGGGACAGAAAGAAATTTAAATAAATTAGTAGGAATAGCAAATGACATCCAGCCATCAATAAAATTTACCGTGGAAGTAGAAACTGACTCCAAGTTGCCTTTCTTAGACGTATTAATCTTCAGAAATTCGAGTAGACAAAAGTTTAAATTCACAGTATATAGGAAGACAACCAACTCTGAAAGTTATATACATTTTTATTCTTTTCATAATAATAATACCAAAATAAAGAACTTCGCATTATGAGCCTTCAAGATTTGTGATCCAGAATATATTAATGACGAAATACATCACATTAAGGCAACTTTCAGAAGCCTTAGGTACCCCTCCCACTTCACTGAAAAGGCTATCTCACGTGCCCGGAAGACTTATTATTACCCTAAAGATAATAACATTAGAAGAAAACCGAATAGATTTTTAACTTTACATTTTTACCCTAACATACATAACATAAGTAAATATATGTAAATAATAGCCAGGATAATACTAAAATTGTTTTCAAATATACCAACACGATAAGAAATAACCCAATAAAAAACAACAACAATCATAATAACCCCATAGTGCCAGGAGTATACGAAATACCATGTAAAGACTGCAAAGGTAAATATTTCTGAGAAAGCGGTAGAGGGTTAGAAACTCGTTTAGGGGAACATAGACTAGACGGGCTTTCTCATTACATTCTCAAAATAGTGCAATAGTTAGCCACGCATTCAATAACGATCACAGACCAGACTGGAATAGAGCCAACATCATTCACAAAAGTAACAACGTCAACATAAGAAGATTAGTCGACGGCGCCGCCATAATATAGGAGAATCATTTAAGGGAAACAAGTTGTTCGTTAACGAGGACCCGCTAGTTAACTTCCATGTAATCAAAACATTTATTAAAGGTTTTAATGTTAGGACAGGCTCCGTCTTTCCTTCGTCTGATGCTGCTGTTATCTCTGACATCACCCCGCAGACACCTTATAACAGCCGGGATTCCGAGGATGTCACCGCTAACGATGAATTACATGCAGAACAACAAGTGAGGAGATCAAGGATAGCCACGCGGAATATAAGAAGAGGAGAAGCAGTCACCTACTTGGATAGTTGAGGTCGTCCACGGGTTCTATACTTAAAACTGGAACTAATATATTTACTTATTATGTCAATTTTTAGTTAGACTGAAGATGAACCCAGGACAGGGTTCGAAAGCTTTTGTAAATTTTGTTGTAACTTTTTTATAAAATCAACAAGAATACCATTGAATATTATTGAGGACCTGATGTACAGATTATTATTATTATTATTATTCAGTTGAACCCTGTTCATTTTGAACAAGCCCACATGGGCCATTGATTTGATATTCAAGAAGCTTCCAAAGAATATTAAGGTTTTCATTCGGAAGTAAGAGAAGGTAAAGGGAAATGCAGAAAAAGATCTCACTTAATAAAAAGCAAAAATAAGCTGGTAAATTCGTAATTAGTTTAAAATGTATTAAAATGCAAGGAGAGTTGTATTAGGGAAGTAATGCACTGTGTCTTGAATAATACATTTTTTCCAAGCAAATTACATTAAATTATAAACATTTCCAGCTTGAAAATACTTATACCTTAACATTAATTTCATTGTGAAAGAGTTGACTGATAATACTGACAGCAAACTTTCTTTCTACTCTCCATAATTACTAAGAAATACTTTTCACTAATTTGACATCATTTTTAGGATTAAGGCAAAACTACTTTCATTGTGGAGCCGTTAAGCTATAAATCAGTAATATTATATAATTTCGACTACAATGTATATTCATCATTGACGAGCCAATAAGCTCCGTTTTATCCAGTTCGAAAGCAAGATCAATTTGGCTTACGAGCAAATCCTTTGGCTATAGCTTTGCTTTCTGATGAATCTTAGTTTGATTGCAACATTCCCTTATTGCAAGGAAATTGCGAAATATTGAAATTTCGTAGGCATAATAATTATCCAATTTGAAGGAAAAGTTGGTTTGTTCGACGAAAAAATCATTAGTCTATATCCTTGCCTTTTTTGCGAAATTTGCCGGGCTTGCAATACTGCCGTATTGCAAGGGCATTGCAATATATAGGAATTTTTGTTGCACAATCGTGATTAGAAGGTCAACGTACTGCATTTTATCAAGCCTGAAGCAAAAGTTTTTTTGCTAAGAGAAAAAGTCCCAAGGCTGTAGCCTTGCCATTTTGGCGAATTTTCCCTTATTATTAACAATTCGTTGTTGTTATTATTATTATTATTATTATTATTATTATTATTATTATTATTATTATTATTATTATTATTATTATTATTATTATTCAGAAGATGAACCCTGCTCATATGAAACAAGCCCGTAGGGGCATTGACCTGAAATTAAAGCTTCCAAAGAATATGGTGCTTATTGGGAAGTAAGAGAAAGTGAAGGGAAATACAGAACGAAGAGACCCCACTTATTAAAAAGAAAAGTAAATTAGTAAATTCATAAATAGATAAAAATGTATTAAAACGCAAGGAGAACACCATTAGGGTAGTAGTAGTGCACTGCTTGAACTTTTGAAGTTCCATAAAGAGAAAGGGCAACTCATTCATCAACAGCAAAGTTCATCATACCTGAGCAATCAAAAGTAACCTGAGATTGAAGATACATTACAACCAAGAAATGAGACAATACAGTAACTGAGTATACTTCACCAGTATCTACTTTTTGGGAAGCAATCGTGAGAAACATAAGTATCTACAAAACAAAGACATGGTAGAAATAATCTGCGAATAACAGAAACACCCGGTAATCGTTAACGATTCTGCAGGTCACCGATATTCATGATATCGAATATAAGAGTGCACCTATTTACCATTCGTGAGAAAAGTGATGGTTACTGCAATGCAAAAGATGTTACATTACTTCTTTAAGGCAAAACCACTTCAACTGAAACAACGATCAAAAATCTAAATGTTGGTTAGTCATTTTAGATAGGGAAGGCTCCAACAAAATCGTTGATGGAAATGCCAAGAGGCACAGCCTGGGGCAGTGTCAGAAAATCAAAGAAATTTCGATTTTTCTGGAGCAGCCTTATTACCAATGAAACACTCCCTAAGAGGCCAAGGACTGGAAGCTGGGAGGCTATTCAGCGCTGAAAGGTAAATCTGAGAGCAAGAGATTTTAAAGGAATAACAGAAGGAAACCCTTGCAGTTACACTATAAAACAATTGTTAGGAGAGGGTGGAAAGTAAAATATAAGAAAGATAATAAGAACAGAGGTACAGTAAAAGGAATGAAGGGGATTGCTGCTAGGGGCCGAAGGTCTGCTGCAATGAACTTTGAGTTTTATTTTTTTATTTCTCTTCGAATCTCATTTACTCTTTCAAAACATTGTTTTCGCTTATCGGCTAAGCAAGAGTTTTCATCTCGGCAGTAAGAGTGAATCATTTTCACTCGCAATGAAAGCCGCCCTTCTCTGAAGCAATGAATATTCGACGCGTCCAACGTTTGCACATAATCCTGGATATTTCTCTGGAAAACTCACACAGATGATTCGAAGGAGAATCCTTATAAGTAGTTGCTGACATTTTTCATGATAATGTGAGAGATATGTGGAAACAACATTATATGAAACACGACACATTTATTGAGGGAACCTGCATTTTAGATAGCCATAGACATACAATTGAATTATATAAAATCATATATAAGAATTTTTCCACTTCAAATAGGGAACAGGTTTAATACTTGAAACTTGGTTCTCCAGCCAGTTTATATTAACTTGATCAACTCGAGTAGCGATGTGGAAGACGATGGCTGATGAACCATGATACATATAATGAGGAAAAACTTACTTAGGTATAACAAAACTCTCTCTCTCTCTCTCTCTCTCTCTCTCTCTCTCTCTCTCTCTCTCTCTCTCTCTCTCTCTCTCTCTCTCTCTCTCTCTCAATTTGTCTTTCTACCTATCATTAAAACAATGTCTTTAAAGTCATTCTTTTAATACGTGTACATGTCTACTCGTCCTGTATTTGATGGTTTCTTCCCGGGAAAGTTTATTCCCTTCTGAGATTATTCTCTGTTTACCACTTCATCCTAATTTCATTCCTGCAGTGCTCATTTTAAAAACTACTGATATTAACTTAGTATTTAAATATAATAATATTTTGAGAAATAAACTAATTAAGAATAGCCCACACAATCCAAACAATATTGTATATACAATATTCCTTGCAAAGAATGCAATAAGATTTATATTGATCAAACATCAAAAGGACTAAAAGTAAGGAGCTCCAACACAAACATGCCATTTCAAGAGGCATATATATATATATATATATATATATATATATATATATATATATATATATATATATATATATATATATATATATATATATATATATATCTGCAGATAATTTGCTTAAGACAGGCCATATGATGAACCGGGAAAAGTCAACGGTAATCTACAAGGTCAACGACCATCGGAAAAGAAATCTGCTAGAGACTGTCCTCACTGAAGCTACTTCCACCAGGAATGTTAATCTCCACCCTGGATTATCCCTTGATCCTTTGTCCCTGTCTTTTTTGTTTAAAGAACATGCTGCCCAGATTAACAAACTGTGTTCAGTGTGAACTTGAAAATGTGGATTATGGATGTTAAAATATCGAAAATTTCAGTATCGATATTAATACCGATTATTTTCTAAATATCGATATTGATAGCGATATTAAGAAAATTTAGCATTCATTTAAAGTGAAAATAAGGGAAAAAATAAAAATTATGTATTTTATTCATTCAAGGTTTAATACTTTTTTTCCTACACATAACCTTCAATAACTGAAAATTAAAAGATTAATAACTTTTTTCAAATAAGTACAGCAAATCCATAATAAAAATAAATGAAAAAAAATTCTCAAACAGAAATTTCACATTTTAGAATAACTAGGTAAAAAGTATATCATCGTTTTTTCTACTAAGTTGAAATAGACTTTCGATTAGAACTTTATTCAAACTAAAAATTTACTTCATAGTATGAAAATGGATATTTAACTATTTATGAATTCGATACAATCAATTTATCAGTTATGAAAATAGTATTTTACAGAAAGAAAATTCAGTATCTAACTACAACAAAATTGATATCATTTTTTATTAAAACAAAAGAACTAATGTGATTATTTTCCGTTTTGGAATAATGACTTCAGAAAACATAGACTGTTCAGAGAATTTTAAGATAAACTGGATCTCAATTTCGTCAGGCACAGCAATGTTGCCAATGTAGCTCATATCACGCCTCGGTCACAGTTCAATCTCACAGATGCGCTAAACCATTTTTATTCATACGAAACACTTTTTCTTTTACAGAAAATAATGCACTTAAATACCATGTATATATCTTGCTTAATTATTACTAATAGTAGTGTATTTAACCAATTAATATATATATATATATATATATATATATGTAATATATAATATATATATATATATATATATATATATATATATATATATATATATATATATATATATATATATATATATATATATATATATATATATATATATATATATATATATATATATATATATCTGCAGCCCACTGCTCCACTCCCAAATTCCCAATATCGATATTGCCTCTTCGGTATCGATACTGATATCCTTCATTTAATATCGGTATAATACCGATATTTTAATATCGATATTCGTCCCCAGTGTGCATATTTGTTGTTCTTTATAAGAGCCTTCTGAGAAAGTAGTTCTGAAATAAAATAATAGCATGTCATTTTCATGACCTTCTGTTGTAAGGCAATGGAAGATACGGGACTAAATGTCGTATTTGTCCACTTGCCTTGATTAATTTTCATATAAATGAAATTTAACTGTAATGGTCATGTGATTATAGGAAGTTATTATGTGTTCAAAGGCTATATTACGTTTCAATATGAGTTAGTTTTAGCCTCCTCTCTAAGGAGACGATAACTGGTACTTTTTTTCATTCATTATTAAATGAAATTATAAAAAAATTATTTATGAAATCGTAATTTTGTTTTGTCTTCAACTTCCATCTCCTCTAAGGCGGCCGCGTGGTCGCCATGCGGTCCTTTTTCCACGGAACACTTTACAATATTTTAAACTATAAGCAAGTTGTTAGCGCCATCTGTTGGCCACTGAAGAAAATCAGAGAAAATATACCAACTGCATTTTCAATGAAGTTCGAGAAATCTAGCTAAATCATTTTTATGACAAGTTTCCCGCATTATATAAGATTATATTTGTGTTGAAATAACACAATATAGCACCAACTGGCAATAAAATCGTTCATAAAAAGAAAAAATGACGCGAAAATCATCACCAAAAGCGAAGATGACGACGCACGTCATAGACGATATGAAGATCCAGACATAACAACATATGAAGATTTAACATCGTATTTTGAACAAGAATATTACAGTTCGCAGCATGAGATAAATGAATAAAAAGCAATTTATGTGCAATTCAGATTTCTGAACTTACTATAGGCCAAGTGAAATAATAAAATATCTTTCATTCACCAGCTTTCAAAGCCATATAGATTGGCAGTTCCGACAACTCTGCAAGTATGTTCGTAGACGTAACGATCGTGGCATGTTTTACCCCGACTGAAAACATGCTGGAAACGAATTCACACCTTTAACAGTTTGTATTTTTTGGGGGTGGTGGAGCCCGGGGGCGAATCCTGCGATAATAAACATATAGGAAGAAGAAGGAATGATGCATCATTATTTACGTACTCAAAATCCTTTAAAATTAACAAACTATATTGTTAGAGATGAATATATATTTTAATTTATTCATCACAAACAAATCATATACAGATTCTTCAACTCATATGTTGAAACTGACGAATTTTTGCATCACCATTTTATAATACCAAAATATCTAAGAGCCATTAGGCAATGTATAAATTTGGAAGGACAACAGCTGCAATGAGAATATGAATTTGCACAGAGCGGTTGAAATGTAGCATATGATGACAGCAACACATATTGGAATGATATATCCTATTTTCCACAAATTCCAACACAATTAAAATATTTTCAACTTAAAAATAACTAAAACTCAACATTAATTCCGTTCTGAAAAATCACTGATATCATTGACGGCAAACTTTCATTTTAGCCTACTCTCCATGACTACTGAGAATTATCGTTCACTAATCCGACATTATGAAGATGATTAAGGCATAAATGCTTTGATTATGGGAGCCTAATGGCATATATCATCAACATTCTGCAACTTCGAATGCAATGTATATTCGTCACTGGCTGGCCAATAAACAGAGTTTCAGCCAGTTCGTAAGGAGAATCAATTTGACTTACGAACAAATCCTTAGGCTATAGTTTTGCTTTCTGGCGAATCTTGGTTTGATTGCAACATTGCCGTATTGCAAGGAAACTACAGCCTGTTGCAATTTTGTTGGCATATTATTCATTAAAAACCAAACAGACTGCGGTTTGTCCAGTCTGAAGGAAAAATTAGTTTGTTCAACGAGAAACTTATAAGTGTACATCCTTCCATTCCGGCGAATTTTGCCTGGCTTGCAACATTGCCGTATTGCAAGGGCACTAAATTATGTTGCAAATTCTCATGTGTTTTCTTGATCAGAATGTCAATATATTGAATTTTATTCAGTTCGAAAAAGTTTGTTTACCAAGAGAAAAAATCCCAAGGCTATTCTGGCAAAGTGTGCCTTGCTTGAAACATTCTTTTTGCAAGGAAATTGCAATTGATTGAAACTTCATATGCATATTCGACATTAAGAGAACATTAGACTGCATTTTATTAAAAAAAAAAAGGAATGGTTGGTTTGCTCCGAGAAAACATCATAATAAGGTTGCTACTTTGCATATCTTGTATTGTTTGCAACATTTCGTTTTACAAGGATATTGAAACATATTGCAAACTTCCATCCATATTCGTCATTAGAAGAACATTAATTTGCATTTATTCCAGTGTGAATGAGAAATAATTTTGGGCCATAAAAAAATTTACAGAGGATGCAGCCTTGGTATTTTGATGATTTATGCCAGGTTTGCAACATTGCAATAATGTAAGCAAGTTGCAATCAATGCAGTTTCGACTGCATTTTCTGCATAACTGACAAATTGCTTTCCCTTTCTTTAGTCTGAAGCAAAGGCTGGTTCGTTCCCCAAACACTTCCTCATTATCTTGCTATTTTGTATGTTATGCGTTTGTTTGCAACCTTCCGGTATTGCAAGCAAATTGCAATATACTGTGATTTCGAATGCATATTGGTCATTACAGTCCCAGTAGACTGCCTTTAATTCAGTTCGAAGCTTCAAAAGTTGTTTTTGAACTCCGAAAATCCAACAGACTACATTTTGTTCAGTTTCAAGTCAAATTTGTTAGCTCATATTAAAAAAACATCAGTCCGTATAACTGTTACTTTCACGAATTTATCCTTGCTTGAAATATTGCAGTATTGCAAATTCATTTCATAAAAGCTAATTATGCATGCATACAAGCCATTAAAGGCCCAGTAGACTACATTATACCCAATTTCAAAGTAATGTTGTTCTGCTCCCAGAAAAAAAAGAAAATCCTAGAGCTATTTCCCTGTTATGACAAATTTTTCCCTGTTTTCAACATTGTCGTATTGCAAGCAAATTGGATAATGTTGTAACTGCCTACAAATCGGTCATTAGAAGCCCAATGAACAACATCTAACCCAATTAAAAGGAAAGATTGCTTCGCTATTTCCGACGAATTTCGCATTCATTGCAACATTACCGTATTGACCCTATTATTATAATGTTGCACACTGCACCTCTGTCTGGGACATTGCAATGAGTGTGGATATTTTTGTCCTTTATATTAACCATCTGCGAAAGTAATTCTGGAATCAAATGACTGCATAATCTGTTCATGACTTTATGTAATTTAATGATTCGGGTCTAAATATAGTATTTGTCAAATAGTCTTGACTTAATTTCATATAAATGAAACTAAAATTGTAACGGTCATGTGATTATAAGAAGGTATGTATGCAAAGGTTAGATTACGCCCCCTAACTGAACGACCAATAATTGGGAATTTTCCACTAACTATCTCATGAAATAGTATCAAAATTATTAATTAACGAAATCGTACTTTAATTATGTCTTCAATTCTACGTATATTCTAAGGCGACCACGTGGTCACCATGCGATCCTTTCTCCACAGAACAATTAAAACATTTTTTTCTATAAGCAAGTCATTACCGCTATCTATTGGCCACCTAAGAAAATCAGCGCAAGTGGACAACTGTATTTTCAAAGATGGGTGATGAAATTAGTTAGAGTATTCTTATTCCCACCTTTTTCTCATATTTTAAAATGATAAGTCTATTGGGATATCTAAATTCAACTTCAGTTGGAAATGAGTAATTCATGTCAAGGAAAATGACACAAAATTCGACGTAAGGGAAGACGATAAAAATCAACTTGCCTACAGTCCTCCCCCAAAGTGAAAATGCCACCGCCCGTCATAGACGATATGAAGATCCTGTCATACCAACAAAATGAAATGCAATATCGTATCTTGGACAAGAACACTGCAGTTCTGAGCATAAAATAATCGAATAAAAAGTGATTATTTAAATTCAGGTTTCTGAACTTACTGCAGACTGCATGAAATAACAATCTGTCTTTAATTCATCTGCTTTAAAACCTATATAACAGATTGGCAGTTCCGACAACCCTTCTGTTACTGTTCGATGACATGAAGGTCCTGGCGTGTTTTACTCTGACCAAATACATGCAGGAAACAAATACATAATTTAAAAAAACTTTTTTCAGGATATTCTTCGAAAATAAAAATACCCAATATTATTCAAGAATAACAAACTATAGTTAAAATGTTTAAGATATGTTATGAATATGCATCATGAACAGATCAAATACAGATGCTTCCACAACTCAACTGTGGAAATTGATGTGCAAAGGAATCATCATTTTATGATACCAGATTATCAGAAAAGTACTGGGCAATACTAAAGGTAGGAAGGACTACTGTGGTAATATGAATAGGAATTGTCAATGAATAGATGAAGCATATTCTATGGTGACTGAAACATATTATTATTATTATTATTATTATTATTATTATTATTATTATTATTATTATTATTATTATTATTATTATTATTATTATTATTCAGATGAACATTGTTCATTTTGAACAAGCCCACAGGGGCCATTAATTTGATATTCAAGAAGCTCCCAAAGAATATTGAGGTTGTCATTAGGAAGTAAGAGAAGGTAAAGGGGAATACAGAAAAATATCTCACTTATTAAAAGGCAAAAATAAGTTAGTAAATTCCTAAATAGTTTAAAATGTATTAAAATGCAAGGAGAGTAGTATTAGGGCAGAATGCATGGTATCTTCAACAATATATTTTTTCCAAGCAAATTACATTAAATTTATACAAACATTTCCAGCTTGAAAATACCTATACCTTAACAGTAATTTCATCCTAAGAGAGTTGGCTGATAATACTGACAGCAAACTTAATTGTTACTCTTCATTATTACTGAGAAACACTGCTCGTTAATTGGACATCATTTTGAGGATTAAGGCAAAATTGCTTTCATTGTGATACCGTTATGCTAAAAATCAGTAATATTATGTAATTTCGACTACAGTGTATATTCGTCATTGGCAGCCCAATAAGCTGCGTTTTATCCAGTTCGAAAGCTTTGCTTTCAGATGAATCTTAGTGTAATTGCAACATTGCTTTATGGCAAGGAAACTGCGAGATATTGGAATCTCCTAGGCATATTAATTATCCAGTCTGAAGGAAAAGTTGGTTTGTTCGACAAAATAAAACCTTAGTCTACAGTATATCCTTACCTTCCTTGCGAATTTTGCCTGGATTGCAACACTTCCGTTATTGCAAGGGCATTGCAATATATAGGAATTTCTGTTGCATATTCGTCATTAGAGGGTCAATATACTGAATTTTATCAAGCTTGAAGCTAAAGTTCCTTTGCAAAGAGAAAAAGTCCCAAGGCTGTAGCTTGCCATTTTGGCGGATTTTCTCTTGCTGAAACATTCCATACTGCAAGGAAATTGCAATATTTTGCTACTTTCCCTGCATAGAAAAACATTTGACAGCATTTTATTTCGCAAAGGAATAGCTGGTTTGCTCCCAGAAAAAATCATAATAAGGCTGCTACTTTGCATATCTTGTATTACTTGCAACATTTCGTATTGCAAGGATCTTGAAACATATTGCAAACTTTCATGCATATTCGTCATTAAATGAGCTTTAATTTGCATTTATTCCAGCCTACAGGAGAAATAATTTGGGCCATAAAAATTTTTCAGAGGCTACAGCCTTGGTATTTTCATGATTTACGCCAGGTTTGCAACATTGCAATAATGTAAGCAAGTTGCAAGCATTGCCATTTCGACCGCATTTTCTGAAGGAAAGGCTGGTTCGTTCCCCAAAAACTTTCTTCTTGACTTGCTATTTTCTATACCATGAGTTTGTTTGCAACCTTCCCGTATTGCAAGCAAATTGCAATATACCGTGATTCCGAATGAATATTTGTCATTGTAGTTCCAGCAGACTGCCTTTTATTCAGTTCGAAGCTTCAAAACTTGGTTTTGAACTCCTAAATTCCAAAAGACTACATTTTATCCAATTTCAAGTTAAATTTCTTTGCTCCTATTAAAAACATAAGGCTATATACTTGTTATTTTCACGAATTTATCTTTGCTTGCAACAATGCAGTATTGCAAACCCATTTTGATAAAAGCTAATTATGCATGCATGCAAGCCATTTAGCTCCTGTAGGCTGCACTTTATCCAGTTTCAAAGTAAAGCTGTTTTGCTCCAAGAAAAAAAATCCTAGAGCTATTTCCCCGCTATGCTGACGAATTTTTTCTTGCTTTCAACATTGTCGTATTGCAAGCAAATTGGATAATGCTGTAACTTCCTACAAATCGGTCACTAGAAGCCCAATGAACAACATTTCACCCACTTGGAAAGAAAGATTGCTTCGCTTTTTTCGACGACTTTTGCATTCATTGCAACATTACCGTATTGACCCTATTAGTATAATGGTGCACACTGCATCTCTGTCTGGGACATTGCAATGACTGTGGCTATTTTTTGTCATTTATAATAGACTTCTACAAAAGTAATTCTGAAATCAAATAACCTGTTTGTGACTTTATGTAATTTAATTATTCTGGTGTAGATATAGTATTCGTCCAACAGTCTTGACTTAGTTTTATCTAAACGACACTAAATTGTGATGGTCATGTAATCATACGAAGCTATTATGTGTTCAAAGGTTATATTATGCTTCAGTTTGAGTTCAGTTTTAGCTTCCTAACTAAACCAACAATAATTGGGCATTTTCTACTAATTATGTAATGAAATAGTATCAAAATGATTAATTCATGAAACCGTACTTTAATTATGTCTTCAATTCTAGCCATACTCTAAGACAGCCACGTGGTCACCATGCGGACCTTTCTCCACAGAACAATTTAGAAGAAATTTTACTATAAGCAGGTCGTTACCGCCATCTACTGGCCACCTAAGAAAATCAGCGCAAGTGAACAACTGCATTTTCAAAGACGGATGAGGAAACTACTTAGATTATTCTTTTCCCCATCTTTTTCTCATCATCTAAAATGATGAGTCTATTGGGATATCTAAATTCAACTTCAAATGGAAATGAGTATTCCATGTAAAGGAAAACGACCCAAAATTCGGAGTAAGGGAGGACGATCAAAATAAACTTGCCTACAGTCCTCCCCCAAAGTGAAAATGCCACCCCCCGTCATAGACGAAATGAAGATCCAGGCATACCAACAATAAGAAATGCAACATCGTATTTTGGACACGAACACTGCAGTTCTGAGCATAATATGATCGAATAAAAAGTGATTATTTAAATTCAGGTTTCTGTACTTGCTGCAGACTACATGAAATAACAAACTGTCTTTAATTCATCTGCTTTAAAAGCTATATAATAGACTGGCAGTCCTGACAACCCTTCTGTTACTGTCCGATGACGTGAAGATCCTGGCATGTTTCACTCTGACTAAATACATGCAGGAAACAAATACATACTTTTAACAACTTTTTTCAGGATACTCTTCGAAGATAAACATACTCAATACTATTCAAGAATAGCAAACTATAGTTAAAATGTTTAAGATATGTTATGAATATTCATCATAAACAGATCAAATACAGAGGCTTCCCCACCTCAACTGTAAAAATCGATGTGCAAAGGAATCATCATTTTATGATACCAAATTATCTAAAAAGTATTGGGCAATGCTTAAGGTAGGAAGGACTATTGTGGTAGTATGAACAGGAATTGTCAATGAACGGATGAAGTATAGTCTCTGATGACTGAAACATGTTGTTATTATTATTATTATCATTATTCAGATGAACCCTATTCATGTGGAACAAGCCCACAGGGGCTACTGACTTGATATTCAAGAAGCTTCCAAAGAATATTGAGGTGTTCACTGGGAAGTAAGAGAAGGGAAAGGGAAATACAGAAAAAGATCTCACTTATTAAACAGCAAAAATATATTAATAAATAGATTAAAATGTATTAAAATGCAAGGAGTAGTAATGCATTGCATCTTGAATAATTACATCAAATTATAAACATTTCCAGTTGAAAATACCTATAACTTGACATTAATTTCATTCTGAAACAGTTGACTGATAATACTGAAGGCAATCTTGCTTTCTACTCTCCATAATTACTGAGAAACACTGTTCATTAATTTGACATCATTTTGAGGATTAGGGCAAAACTGCTTTCATTGTGGGATCGCTATGCTATAAATCATTAATTCTATATAATTTCGACTACAATGTAGATTCGTCATTGGCGGGCCAATAAACTGCGTTTTATCCAGTTCGAAAGCAACATCAATTTGGCTTACGAGCAAATCCTTTGGCTATAGCTTTGCTATCTGATGAACCTTAGTCTGGTTGCAACATTGCCTTATTACAAGGAAATGGCGATATATTGCAATTTCGTAGGCATGTTAATTATCCAGTCTGAAGGAAAAGTTCGTTTGTTCGACGAAAAAATCCTTAGTCTCTATCCTTACCATTCTTGCGAATACTGTCTGGCTTGCAACACTGTCGAATTGCAAAGGCAATGCAAAGTACAGGAATTTCTGTTGTATATTTGTGATTAGAAGTTCAATATACTGCATTTTGGTGAATTTTCCCCTATTATTATTATTATTATTATTATTATTATTATTATTATTATTATTATTATTATTATTATTATTCACAAGATGAACCCTGTTCATATGGAACAAGCCCACAAGGGCCATTGACTTGAAATTGAAGTTTCCAAAGAATATTGTGCTTATTGGGAAGTAAAAGAAAGTGATTGCCAGACGCATGATCATGGCTAACTTTAACCTTAAAGAGGGCTAGAGGCTTGAAATTTGGTATGTTTGGTGATTAGAGGGTGGATGATCAACATACCAACTTGCAGCCCTCTAGCCTCAGTGGTCTTTAAGATCTGAGGACGAACAGAAAAAGTGTGGACGGAGAGACAAAAAGCCATCTTAATAGCTTTATTTTAGAGAAAACTAGAATGATAACTTTCCCTTGTCTTTGTCGAAACACGACAATAAAGCAGAGAACTTGATGGCTGCTCAACATCTATTACTTCAGTTACAAGAGAGAATGTTATAAAATGACAAATAACCACCAAAATGCTTCTCTTATAAAGAATGGGAAATAGGAATTGTCAATGAACGGATGAAGTAAAGTCTATGATGATTTAAACACGTTGGAATATTACATTTTTTTACAAGCAAAATACATTAAATTATAAATATTTCCAACTTGAAAATACCTTTAACTTAACAATAATGTCATTCTGAAAGAGTTGACTGATAATGTTGATGGTAAACTTTATATTTATTATTGAGAAATACCATTCGTTAATTTAACATCATTTTGAGAATTAAGGCAAAACTGCTTCGACTGTGGGAGCGTTATGCTATAAATCAGTAATATGATGTTATTTCGACTACAATTTATATCAGTCACTGGCGGGCCAATAAGCTGCGTTTTATTCAGTTCGAAAGCAAGATTAATTTGGCGTACGAACAAATCTTTGGCAATAGCTTTGCTTCCTGACGAATCTTAGTCTGATTGCAACATTGCCTTATTGCAATGAAATTGCGAGATATTGGAATTTCGTAGGTATATTAATTATCGAGTCTATTTCCTTGCCATTCTTGCGAATTTTGCCATGTTGCAAGGGCAGTGCATATATAGAAATTTCTGTTGCATATTCGTGATCAGAATGTCAATATACTGCATTTTACCAAGCTTGAAGCTATAGTTTCTTCGCCAAGAGAAAAAGTCCCAAGGACATTCTGGCGAATTTTCTCTCGCTGAAAACATTCCATATTGCAAGGAAATTGCAATATATTGCTACTTTCCATGCATGGGAGAACATTAGACTGCATTTTATTTAAAAAGGGTATAGTTGGTTTACTCCTAGAAAACATCATAATAAGTTTCCTACTTTGCATATCTTTTATTGCTTGCAATATTGCCGTATTACAAAGATACTAAAAAATATTGCAAACTTCCATGCATATTTGTCATTAGAAGAACGCTCATTTGCATTTTATCTATTTTGTGGGAAAAATCGTTGTGGTCCCTAAAAAACTGCCAAAGGTTACAGCCTTGGTATTATGATGAATTTTGCCGGACCTGCAACATTGCAATAATGCAAGAGAGTTGCAATATACTACAATTTCGACTGCAATTTTGGCATAACAGACCGATCTTGCCATTTTGTATGTTATAAGCTTATTTGCAAGCTTCCTTTATTTCAAGCAAATTACAATATTTTGAGATTTCGAATACATATTTGCCATTAGAGTCCCAGCAAACTGTGTTTTATTTAGTTCTTAGCTTGAAAAGTTGGTTTTGAACTCCCAAAATCCAATAGACTTCATTTTATGCAATTTCAAGTAAAATTTATTCATTTAAAAAACATGAATTCCTGTTATTTTCAGGAATTTGTTTTCTTGCTACACTGCAGTATTGCAAACCTGTTTTAATAAAAGCGAATTAAGCATGCGTGCAAGCCATTTAAGGCCCAGTGGACTGCATTTTGACCAGTTTCAAAGTAAAGCTGGTTTGCTCCCAGAAAAAATCCTGGCACTATCTCAGCTAGGTTGGCGAATTTTTCCTTCTTTTCAACATTGTATTGCAAACAAATAGCGAAATACTGTAACTCTGCGCGCATTCATTACTAGAATTCCAATAAATCATATTATCGTGTTAGATGGTAAGACTATTTTGCTCCTGTACAGTTCCTGAGGCTATATAGAACCTTGCTATTTGACGAATTTTCCGTTGCTTGCAACATTACCGCATTGCCCCTATTATTAGCACATTGCACACTGCACCTCCATCTGGAACATTGCAATGAGTGTGGATATTTATTGTTCTTTATAAGAGCCTTCTGAGAAAGTAGTTCTGAAACAAAATTATTGCATGTCATTTTCATGACCTGTTGTTAAATGTCGTATTTGACCATTTGTCATGATTAAGTTTCATATAAATGAAACTAAACTGTAATGCTCATGTGATTATAGGAAGTTATTATGTGTTCAAAGGCTATATTACGTTTCAATATGAGTTTAGCTTTAGTCTCCTGTCTAAGGAGACGATAACTGGGGCTCTTCCTTTCAAATATCAAATGGAATTGCATCAAAATTATCTATGAAATCGTAATTTTGTTTTGTCTTCAACTCCCCAGATACTCTAAGGCGGCCACGTGGTCGCCATGAGGTCCTTTCCTCACGGAACACTTTACAATATTTTAAACTATAAGCAAGTTGTCACCGCCATCTGTTGGCCACTGAAGAAAATCAGAGCAAGTATACCAACTGCATTTTCAAGGACAAGCTTTCCCTCATTATATAAGATTATATTTGTGGTGAGATAACTAACTACAGCACCAACTGGGAATAAATCATTCATAAAAAGAAAAATTGACTCAAAAATCATCACCAGCAGCCAAAATGACAAGGCGCGACATAGACGATATGACGATCCAAGATTTAACATCGTATTTTGAACAAGAATATTACAGTTCTCAGCATGATATAATTGAATAAAGAGTAATTTATTTATAATTCAGATTTCTGAACTTACTGCAGGCAAGGGAAATGCTAAAATATCTTTAATTCATCAGATTTAAAAGCTGTACAGATTGGCAGTTCCGACAACTCTGTAGTTACTGTTCGTATTCGTAACGATCGTGACTAAATGCATGCAGGAAACAAATTCATACTTTTAACAGTTTGTATTTTTTGGGGGGTGGTGGACGGGGGGGGGTGCGCGAATCCTGTGATAATAAACATATAAGTAGAAGATGGAATGATGAATCATTATTTACATATTTAAAAATCCTTTAAGATTAACAAACTATATTGTTAGAGTTGAATTTCCAAAATTCATCATAAACAGATCATATACAAATCCTTCCTCAACTCATCTGTTGAAACTGATGAATTTTTGCATCACCATTTTATAATACCAAAATATCTAAGAACCATTAGGCAATGTATAAGCTTCGAAGGACTACAGCTGCAATGAGAATATGAATTTGCACAGAGCGGTTGAAATATAGAATAGGGTGACAGCAACACATATTGGAATAATATATCCTATTTTACAAAAATTGCACCAAAATTAAAATATTTTCAACTTGAAAATAACTATAACTCAGCGTTAATTTCGTTCTGAGAGAATTCTTTGATATTATTGACGGCAAACTTTCTTTTTACTCTCCATAATTACTGAGGATTACCGTTCAGTAATTAGGCTAATTCGACATTATGAAGAGGATTAAAGCATATATGCTTTGATTATATGAGCGTAATGGTATAAACTGGCAATATTCTGCAACTTCCAATATTCGTCATCGGCTGGCCAATAAACTGAATTTTATTCAGTTCGTAAGGAGAATCAATCAGGCTTACGAACAAATCGTTAGGCTATAGCTTTGCTTTCTGACGAATCTTGGTTTGATTGCAACATTTCCGTATTGCAAGGAAACTGCAGTCTGTTGCAATTTCGTTGGCATATTATTTATTAGGTATCAAACAGACTGCGGTTTGTCCAGTCTGAAGGAAGTTGGTTTGTTCAATGAAAAATCCTTAAGTCTATATCCTTATCCATCTGGCAAATTTTGCCTGGCTTGCAACAGTGCCGAACTGCAAGGGCATTAGAAGGTGTTGCAAATTCTCATGGGTTTTCGTGATCAGAATATCAGTATATTGCATTTTATTCAGTTCGAAGAAAAGTTTGTTTACCAAGAGAAAAAATCCCAAGGCTATGGCTTTCCTATTTTGGCAAAGTATACCTTGCTTGAAACATTCTTACTGCAAGGAAATTGCAATGCATTGCATCTCCATATGCATATTTGACATTAGGAGAACATTAGACTGCATTTTACAAAAAAAAAAAAAAATAGTTGGTTTGCTTCCAGAAAATATCATAAAAAGGTTGCCACTTTGCATATATATCTTTTATTGCTTGCAACATTTCGTATTGCAAGGATCTTGAAACAGATTGCAAACTTCCAAGCATATTCGTCATTAGAAGAACATTATTTGCATTTATTCTAGTCTAAAGGAGAAATAATTTTGGCCCATAAAAAATTTTCCTTGGTATTTTGATTTAGACCAAGCTTGCAACATTGCAATAATGTAAGCAAGTTGCAATCAATGGAATTCCGACAGCATTTTTGCATAACAGACAAATCGCTTTCCCTTCCTTTAGTTTGAGTCAAAGTCTGGTTCATTCCCCCAAAACCTCCTCATTGCCTTGCTATTTTGCATGTTATGAGCTTGTTTGCAACCTTCCCGTATTGCAAGCAAATTGCAATATATTGTGGTTTGGAATGCATATTTGTCATTAGAGTCCCAGCAGACTGCCTTTTACTCAGTTCGAAGTTTCAAAAGTTAGTTTTGAACTCCCAAAATCCAATTGACTACATTTTATCCAATTTCAAGTCAAATGTGTTAGCTCCTATAAAAGTACATAAGGTTATAGACCTGTTATTTTCACGAGTTTATTTTTTCTTGCAGCATTGCAGTATTGCAAACTCATTTTGATAAAAACTAATTATGCATGCATGCAACCCATTCAAGGCCAAGTAGACTTCAATTTATCCAATTTCAAAGTAAAGCTTTTTGCTCCCAGAAAAAAAATCCCAGTTATTTCCATGCTGTGCTGACGAATTTTTCCTTGCTTTCAACACTGTCCTATTGCAAGCAAATTGCAGAATATTGTAATCCTACAAATGTTATTAGAAACTCAATGACCAACATTTCACCCAGTTGTAAGAAAAGATTCCTTCGTTATTTTCAACGAATTTTGCATTCATTGCAACATTATCGTATTGACCCTATTAGTATAACGTTGCACACTGCACCTCTGTCTGGGACATTGCAATGAGTGTGGCTATTTTTTGTCCTTTATAATAGCCTTCTACGAAAGAAATTCTGAAAACAAATGATTGCATGACTTGTTCATCATATTCTTGTTACTTTAGTGATTCTATTCTAAATACAATAATAGTCCAATAGTCTTGACTTAGTTTCATATAAATAACACTAAACTGTAATGGTCATGTGATTATACTACGCTTCAGTTCGAGTTCAGTGTCAGCCTCCTAACTAAACCAATGACAATTGGGAATTTTCCACTAATTATGTTATGAAATAGTATCAAAATGATTAGTTAATGAAATCGCACTTTAATTATGTCTTCAATTCTACGTATACTCCAAGGAGGCCACGTGGTCACCATGTGGTCCTTTCTCCACAGAACAAAGTAGATTGAGAGGATTTTTGGCTATAAGCATATCGTTTTCGACACCTATTGGCCACCTAGAAAATATGCGCAAGTGGACAACTGCATTTTCCAAGATGGGTGAGGAAATTAATGATTACTCTTATTCCCATCTTTTTCTCATAATCTAAAATGATGAGTCTATTGGGATATCTAAATTCAACTTCAATTGGAAATGAGTATTTCATGTATAAGAGAAATGACCCAAAATTCAACGTAAGGGAAGATGATAAAAACCAACGTGCCTACAGTCTTCCATACAGCGAAAATCCTACCGCCCGTCTTAGACGATATGAAGATCCAGGCATACTCACAAAATAAAATGCAACATCATGTTTTGGACAAGAACACTGCAGTTCTGAGCATAAAATAATCGAAAAAAAGTTATTATTTAAATTCAGGTTTCTGAACTTACTGCATACTACATGAAATAACAAACTGTCTTTAATTCATCTGCTTTAAAAGCTATACAATAGATTGGCAGTTCTGACAACCCTTCTGTTACTGTTCGATGACATGAAGGTCCTAGCATGTTTAACCCGACCAAATAAATGCAGGAAACAAATACACACGTTTAACAGTTTTTTTTTTAGAATATTCTTTGAAAATGATCATACCCAATATTATTCAAGGATGGCAATCTATAGCTAAAATGTTTAAGACTTGTTATGAATACTCATCATAAACAGATCAAATACAGATGCTTCACCAACTCAACTGTAGAAATCGATGTGCAAAGAAATCAACATTTTATGATACCAAATTTTCTAAAAAGTATTGGGCAACGCTAAAGGTAGGAAAGACTATTATGGTAATATGAATATGAATTGTCAATGAACGGATGAAGTATAGTCTATGATGACTGAAACATATTATTATTATATTATCATTATTTATGTGAACCCTATTCATATGGAACAAGCCCACTGGGACCACTGGCTCGATATTCAAGAAGCTTCCAAAGAATATTGGTGTTCATCGGAAAGGAAGAGAAGGTAAACGGAAATACAGAAAAAGATCTCTCTTATTAAAATGCAAAAATAAATTAATAAATTAGTAAATAAATTAAAAAGTATCAAAATGCAAGGAGAGTACCATTAGGTAGCAATGCATTGCATCTTGAATAATACATTTTTTTCCAAGCAAATTACACTAAATTACAAACATTTCCAGCTTGAAAATGCCTATAACTTAACACAAACTTCATTCTAAAAGAGTTGACTGATTATACTGAGAGCACTCTTGCTTTCTACTCTCCATAATTACTGAGAAATAATTTTCATTAATTTGACATCATTTTGAGGATTAAGGCAAAATTGCTTTGATTGTGGGATCGTTATGCTATAAATCAGCAATATTATGGAATTTCGACTACAGTGTAGGCTATATTCATCATTGGCGGGCCAATAAGCTGCGTTTTATCCAGTTCGAAAGCCAGATTAACTTGGCTTACGAACAAATCCTTAGTCTATAGCTTTGCTTCTGATGAATCTTAGTTTGATTGCAACATTGCCTTATAGCAAGGAAATTGCGAGATATTGCAATTTCGTAGTCATGTTAATTAACCAATTTTAAGGAAAAGCTGGTTTGTTCGACGAAAAACTCCTTAGTCTATATACTTGCCTTTCTGGTGAATTTTGCCTGGTTTGCACCACTGCTGTACTGCAGAGGCACTGCAGTTTATAGGAATTTCTGTTGCATATTCGTGATTAGGAGGTCAATATTCTGCATTTTATCAAAGTTTCTTTGCCAAGAGAAAATGTCCCAAGGCTATAACTTGCCATTCTGGCGAATCTAATAAACTACATTTTACGCAATTTCAATTAAATTTGTCTGTTCATTTAAAAAAAACAAAAATTCCTGTTATTTTCAGGGATTGTTTTCTTGCTACATTGCAGCATTGCAAAGCTATTTTAATAAAAGCTAATTATGCATGCATGCAAGCCATTTAAGTACCAGCAGACCGTTTTTTATCTAATTTCAAGGAAAAGCTGGATTGCTCCCAGTAAAAATCCTGAAACTATCTCAGCTATGTTGACGAATTTTTCCTTGTTTTCAACACTGCCGTATTGCAAACAGATGGCGAAATATTGTAAGTTTGCGCGCATTCATTATTAGAAGTCCAATAAACATCATATAATCGTGTTAGAACGTAAAAATATTTTGCTCCCTGAGACTATATAGAACCTTGCCATTTGACGAATTTTCCGTTGCTTGCAACATTACCGTATTGCCCCTATTATTAACACATTGCACAATGCACCTCCATCTGGAACATTGCAGTGAGTGAGGATATTTGTTGTTCATTAAAAGAGCCTTCTGAGGAAGTAATTACGAAATAAAAAGATTGCATGTCATTTTCATGAGTTTCTGTTGTAAAGTAATGAATGATACGAGTCTAAATATAGTATTTATTAATTTGTCTTGATCAAGTTTCATATAAATGAAACTTAACTGTAATGGTCATGTGATTATAGGAAGTTATTATGTGTTCAAAGGCTATATTACGTTTCAATATTAGTTTAGTTTTAGCCTCCCGTCCAAGGAGACGATAACTGACTTTTTTCATTCATTATCAAATGAAACTGTATCAGAATTATTAATGAAATCGTCTTCAACTCTCCATATACTCTAAGGAGGCCACGTGGTCGCCATGCAGTCCTTTCTCCACGGAACACTTTACAATACTTTAAACTATAAGCAAGTTGTTAGCGCCATCTGTTGGCCACTGAAGAAAACCAGAGCAAGTATACCAACTGCATTTTCAACGAAGTTCGAGAAATCTAGCTAAATCACTTTTATGACGAGCTTTCCCGCATTATAAAAGACTATATATGTGTTGAGATAGCTAAATACAGCACCAATTGGGAATAAATCATTCATAAAAAGAAAAAATGACGCGAAAATCATCACCAAAAGCGGAGATGATGTGACACGTCATAGACGATATGAAGATCCAGACATACCAACGTATTTTGAACAAGAATATTGCAGTTCTCAGCATGAGATAATTGAATAAAAAGTAATTTATTTACAACTGAGATTTCTGAACTTACTACAGGCCAAGTGAAATAATAAAATATCTTTAATCCACCAGCTTTAAAAGCCGTAAAGATTGGCAGTTCTGACAACTCTGCAGTTACTGTTCGCAGATATAACGATCGTGGCATGCTTTACTCCGACTAAATGCATGTAGGAAAAAAATTCATACCTTTAACAGCTTGTATTTTATAAGGGGTGGTGGAGGGGGGGACGAATCCTGCGATAATAAACATAAATAAAAGGAATGATGTATCATTATTTACATACTTAAAAATCCTTCAAGATTAACAAACTAAATTATATTATTAGAGTTGAAGATATACTTCAAATATTCATCATAAACAGATCATATACAGATTCTTCGTCAACTCATCTGTTGAAACTGATAAGATTTTGCCTCATCATTTTATAATACCAAAATATCCAAGAACCAACAGGCAACGTATAAGCCTGGAAGGACTACAGCTGCAATGAGAATATGAATTTGCACACAGCGATTGAAATGTAGCATATGATGACAGCAACTCATATCGGAATAATATGTCCTAATTTAGGCAAAATGCACCAAAATTAAAATATTTTCAACTTGAAAATAACCATAACTCAATATTAATTTCATTCTGAAAGAATTCATTGACAATATTAACGGCAAACTTTCTTTTTACCCTCCATAATTACTGAGAATCACCCGTTCACCAATTAATTCGACATTATGAAGAGGATTAAGGCATAAATGATTTGATTATGGGAGCGAAATGATATAAATAAGCAATATTCTGCAACTCCAAATGCAACGAATATTCGTCACTGGCTGGCCAATAAACTGAATTTTATCCAGTTTGTAAGGAGAATCAATTAGGCTTACGACCAAATCCTTAGGCTGTACTTTTGCTTTCTGGCGAATCTTGGTTTGATTGCAACATTGCCATATTGCAAGGAAACTGCGGTCTGTTGAAATTTGTTGGCATATGATTCATTAGAAATCAAATAGATTGCAGTTTGTCCAGTCTGAAGGAAAAGTTGGTTTGTTCAACGAAAAATCCTCAAGTCTATATCCTTTACATTCTGGAGGATTTTGCCTGGCTTGCGACATTGCCGAATTGCAAGGGCATTAAAATACGTTGCAAATTCTCTTGTGTTATCGTGAGTAGAATGTCAATATATTGCATTCTATTCAGTTCGAAGGAAAGTTTGTTCCCCAAGAGAAAAAATCCCAAGGCTACAGCTTTGCTATTATGGCAAAGTAGGGCTTGCTTGAAACGTTCGCATTGCAAGGAAATTGCAATATATCGCAACTACATATACATATTCAACATTAAGAGAACGTTAGAGTGTATTTTACTAAAAAAAAAAGGAATAGTTGGTTTGCTGCCAAAAATCAACATAATAAGATTGCTACTTTGCATTTTTTATTACTTGCAACATTGCTGTATTGTAAGGATCTTGAAACATACTGCAAACTTCCATGTATATTCGCCATTAGAAGAATATTAATTTATATTTATTCCAGTCTGAATGAGAAATAATTTTGGCCTATAAAAAAAGATTTCCAGAGGCTACAGCTTTGGCATTTTGATGATTTATGCCAGGCTTGCAACATTGCAATAATATAAGCAAATTGCAATCAATGTAATTCCGACAGCATTTTCTGCATAACAGATAAATCGCTCTCCCTTTCTTTAGTTGGAAGCAAAGGCTGTTTCGTTCTCCAAAACTTCCTCATTGTCTTGCTATTTTGTATGCCACAAGTTTATTTGCAACCTTCCCGTATTGCAAGAAAATTGCAATATATCGTGATTTCGATTGCATATTTGTCATTAGAGTCGCAGCAAAGAGCCTTTCATTCAGTTCGAAGCTTCAAAAGTTGCTTTTGAACTCCCAAAATCCAACAAACCACATTTTTTTATAATTTCAAGTCAAATTTGTTAGCTCCTATAAAAAACGCACGGCTATAGACCTGTCATTTTCACGAATTTATCTTTGCTTTCAACACTGCAGTACTGCAAACTCACTTTGATAAAATCTAATTATGCATGCATTTTATCCAATTTCAAAGTAAAGCTGTTTTGCTCCCAGAAAAAAAAGTCCTAAAGCTATTTCCCTGCCATGTTGACGAATTTTTCCATGCTTTCAACATTGTCGTATTGCAAGCAAATTGGATAATATTGTAACTTCCTACACATCGGTCACTAGAAACCCAATGACCAACATTTCACACAGTTAGAAGGAAAGATTGCTTTGCTACTGTCGACGAATTTTGCATTCATTGCAACATTACCTTACTGACCCTGTTATTATAATGTTGCACACTGAACCTCTGACTGGGACATTATTAGTGAGTGTGGATATTTTTTGTCCTTTATAATAGCCCTCTGCGAAAGTCTGGAATCAAATGATTGCATGACCTCTTCATGACTTTCATATATAATTTAATGATTCTGGTCTAATTATAGTAATTCTCTAATAGTCTTGACTTAGTTTCATATAAATGGAACTAAATTGTAGTGGTCATGTGATTAAAGGGAGTTATCATGTGGTCAAAGGTTAGATTACGCTTCATTTTGAGTTCAGTTTCAGCCTCCTAACTAAACCAAAGATAACTGGGAATTTTCCACTAATCATGTTATGAAATAGTGTCTTCAATTGTACCTATACTCTAAGGCAGCCACATGGTCACCATGCGGTCCGTTCTCCACAAAACAGTTTAGAGGATTTTTGACTATAAGCAAGTCGTTGCCGCCATCTATTGGCCACCTAAGAAAATCAGCGCAAGTGGACAACTGCATTTTCAAAGATGGGTGAGGAATCTAGCCAGATTATTCTTATTCCCATCTTTTTCTCATAATTTAAAATGATGATTCTGTTGGGATATCTAAATTCGACTTCAATTGGAAATGAGTATTTCATGTAAAGGAAAATTACCCAAAATTCGACGTAAGGGAAGATGATCAAAATCAACTTGCCTACAGTCCTCCCCCATAACGAAAATGCCACCGTCGGTCATAGACGATATGAAGATCCTGTCATACCAGCAAAATGAAATGCAACATCGTATTTTGGACAAGAACACTGCAGTTCTTAGCATAAAATGATCGAGTAAAAAGTGATTTACTTAAATTGGGATATCTGAACTTACTACAGACTACATGAAATACTAAACTATCTTTAATTCATCTGCTTTAAAACTATACAAGAGATTGGCAGTCCTGACAACCCTTCTGTTACTGTTCGTTGACATGAAGGTCTTGGCATGTTTTACTCTGACCAAATACATGCAGAAAACAAATACATACTTTTAACAATTTTTTCAGGATATTCTTCGAAAAAGACATACTCAATATTATTCAAAAATAACAAACTTTAGTTAAAATGTTTAAGGTATGTTTTGAATATTTATCATGCATAAACAGATCAAATACAGATGCTTCCCCAACTCAACTGTAGAAATTGATGTGCAAAGGAATCATCATTTTATGATACCAAATTATCCAAAATGTATTGGGCAATGCTAAAGTTAAGAAGGACTATTTTGATAATATGAATATGAATTGTCAATTAACGGATGAAGTATAGTCTCTGATGACTGACATATGTTATTATTATTATTATTATTATTATTATTATTATTATTATTATTATTATTATTATTATTATTATTATTATTATTATTTTATAGAAGATGAACCCTATTCATGTGGCCACTGACTTGATGTTCAAGAAGCTTCCAAAGAATACTGAGGTGTTCATTGGGAAGTAAGAGAAGGTAAAGGGAAATACAGAAAAATATCTCACTTATTAAAAAGCAAAAAATAAATTAATAAATAAATAAGTAGATTAAAATGTATTAAAATGCAAGGAGAATACCATTGGGGTAGTAATGCATTACATCTTGAATAATGAATTTTTTCCAAGCAAATTACATTAAACTGAAATTGAAAATACCTATAACTTAACATTAATTTCATTCTGAAAGAGTTGACTGATAATATTGACAGCTAACTTTATTTTTACTCTCCATAATTACTGAGACATACTTTTCATTAATTTGACGTCATTTTGAGGATTACCGTAGTTGCCAACAACACAGGCCACCACCGAGCCGTGGCTGACTTTTATACAGCATTACACGATGTACATAAAACTCGATTGCGCCGCAGAAACTTCAGCGCATTTTTGGCTTGCTTTAAATCAGGCTTACTAAAATGACTAAAAGAGGATTCGGTATTAGGAGAGAGTTTGTTGACAATAGTTTCAACAGCCTCATTCACAGGTGAGTTGGTAAACAAAGACTCCATCTGAACTGACCATAAAGAGGCCAGAGTCTTGGCAAAGTATGGATTCTCTGAAGTGGAGGGAATTTTTGACATTATATTAATTTCCTGTCAGGGGAGAAAGAAGGGAACTTAGCCTGTAATCTGGGTGTAGCGCCAAGGCTTCTGCTCATTGGACAATACATCCGTCATTTGACTTTCCTTTTTCCCCATATACCTTCGAGTAAAACGTTCTTTTGCCTTTTTGGGAGCCATATTTATCTGATCAGATTTTTTCCATAATTTTAGAATATTCTTTCTTAAAACAGCAAAATGTGAATAATCTGTCAAAAGACAGAAGAAAAGTCCCTAACTGCAAGCGAAGAGGGAAGAGGTACAGCACAGATTATTATGCTCACCCAAACGGTTCTTATGACTCCTCTGTCCTACCAAAGCATCTTTTCCACTTTCCATATTTTACTCTGATAGAATATCTTCTGTTAACAATGGTGACATAACCGAAAATTTGTTTACTATAAAGTTATATGCTAATAAAACAAATTTTGATAAATTACAAGACTGTTTAGTAACTGGAAAAACTTTTAAAAAATACTCCATTTTATTAAGATTGAGAAAAACAATCCAACAGGGCACTGAAAGAAAATTTCAAAACCTTATACTTTCCTGAATTATTTTGTATTTTGATTTTTCATGGAAAGTTCAAACTTTATTTTTCATGAACGAATAAGCCCATTCCTGTGGGATTCTTAAACGTGAAAGTCACGGCCTCTCAGTTCCAGGAAACCCGGAAGAAAACGCATTTTATTCAAAATCTCAACTGCTATATACATCGTGTGATTGTACTGCACTGAGCTCTAAGTTCCTCTGTTTGGCGCATAGACCACTTCTATAAAATCCACACTTACCATAGGGCCGTTTCACACCGGAGGCAATGCTAAGCGCGCTACGCTATGGTAGTCATGCTGCGGCACATGGCTTTTAATTGCTGGCATTGTTTCAAGCGAGGCCGTTTACACCGGGTGCGAAGCTATGCTACCGATGTCTGCGACATAGCGTTCATAGCTTCCAGGATTGCCGGCCGCGCGATTTTTGTGGACATAGCTCGCCTCGCGCATGCTCCTTGGGTCTCACAGCAGATGTTCCCGCTTCCCGCTCCCTGGACATTTTGATTTGAGAAATCAACCCGGTTAGGTTAAACGATTGTTATTATATTAGAATCACGAAATTATGATGAGCAAAATTTAAAAGTAATAAAATAAGGAAATTAACAAGTAATTGACTTTTCGTCTTGTTTATTTGCAAAACGTACTTGATATCTAAATTATGTAAAGTTAATTTAGATGGGGATAAATTTTTGTGTATGTGCCAGATGAGTGCATATAAGTATAACGCAAAAGTGACACGTTTGATTAAAAAAAAAAAACACGTAAATGTTTGAAGATATCCATGTAGTGTTTAAATTGTGTGGAAACGAACTGGGTTGTATCAAACTGACTTTATGGATGAACCGAAACGACTTCAGGAAGATTATACATAATGAAAGGAACTGTGTGTGCGCAGACCTTCGGTGTGAACACCCGCATAGTGAGTATAGCTAGCATGGCTCCACAGCATAGCGTAGCGCGCTTAGCATCGCATCTGGTGTGAAACGGCCCTTGATATGCAGTCTATAGATGAGGCCGGAGTCTCAGTATGGAAGCAATTTCAAGTAAAATTTTTGTATTCCTTTTCAGGAATACTTTCTTGCTACATTGCAATATTGCAAACCTACCCTAATAAAAGTGAATTACGCATGCATGCAAGCCATTTAAGACCCAGTAGACTGCATTTTATCCAGTTTCAAAGTAAAGCTGGTTTGGCCCCCCAAAAAATCCAGGAACTATCTCAGCTATGTTGACAAATTTTTCCTTGTTTTCAACAATGCCGTATTGCAGACACAGGACGAAATGTTGTAACTTTGCTCACATTCATTATTAGAATTCCATTAAACATCATATTATCGTGTTAGAAGGTGAATAAATGGGGAAAGAACCAACGGATTAAACACCAGCAGAAGATAAAGAAAAATTAAATCTTTTTGTTTTTAAGGAAAAAGATTCCATAAAAAAAAATATTGATCCGAAATCAGTAGCTGGCCTAAACTTTGTTTATCTCCTGATATGTCCTGAAAAGTTTCACTAAAAAATAGAACTCTCTCTCTCTCTCTCTCTCTCTTACTTTCTTTCCCTCTCCCTTCAGCACCAACTAACACCTAGAGTCCGAGATTTGGCACTGTAAGTGTAAACGTTATCTTAAAAAATCTTTCCAGTGAAATTAATGCTTGTGCATCCGACTCGGATGGGGAGAAGAGCGATTTGTTACTGCCACCCTTAAGTAGCCTGTTCAAATAAGGGTTATTTGATCTGTCGTCTAATTTCACTTTGCGATAGTTCCTACATTTCGTCAACGAAGTTCGTGCAATAAAAATTCTCAGACATTTTTTTTGTGTCACAGGAAGTGAGGACGTGACTAAGTTTTCCAATCGTGGAAGTCCTATATAAGCACTTGGACATTTAAATCCCGTGAGAAGGATTTTGTATTAAAGTACCCATTATTTGCAGAAACTGTTGACTCATGCAAGTACTGGATGGAGGCTGAATGATAGAGGAGGTGAATCACAGGACTGGCGATGAGAGGAACTGACGTAGGCGTGTGAGTGACAAGAGAATTGGAAGTGAATAACAGTATCTAGAAAAACCAAAGTTGTCATCTCTACTCGATGAAAGGACGCGTGGCTGTAAAATGAGAAAAAAAGAATAAAGGGGTGAAGCTGAAAAGATAAATTGATGGTGTAGTTTCTGTGGCATAAGAAGGATTGAAAGGGTGCGAAATATGGAGGCATGCAGAAGCGGCAAAAAGTTCAGCGTTTCCGAAAGGATGGATCAGTGTGTCATGAGATGGCTTGGCCATGTTGAAAGAATGGAAGCTGCTATAAACAGTAATTGATATAAATATAAATATATATACATATATATATATATATATATATATATATATATATATATATATATATATATATATATATATATAGCCTATGTGTGTGTCTCAGTTAGTGTTTATAGCAGCTCTCGGTCAACACTCTGAGACCTAAGAAAGAGACAGGGGTCTCACTTTTCTCAGAGGGAGCTAAAACATAGGTTGTGACTGAACAAAAGTGATATATGTTTTTTAAGGCCACCAGATTGAAATAAAAAAATTATAGTTTATGTTCCTTAATAACCTGTTAAGCAAACCTGATATCCCAAACTGAGGGACCACAGAGTCAGTTATTACACATAAAACGAAAACTATTGAAGACAAATTGTGGTAGGAAATAAATTGTAGAGGATTAAGGATCGATTCCTCCAAAACATTGCATTACGTCTTAGGAATAATCATCCTACCAATGATCTCATCTGAACACAGCCATTTCATCTCTACCATAAAGCAAGAGAATTCGCCAAATGAAAATTAATTACTTAACAGGCGAAGACAGTCACAACTCGGTTTTCTTGAAAAATACCACCTCTCACATAAGCATCATCTGACCCGAAATGTAGAACGGCGCTTAGAAAACAACCCAAAGGAAATTCGATGATAAAAAGACACATAAAAGTTAATGAAACTTAGACGACCGAGATAACCTTTCTTTGGGAATCTCGGGAAATTTCCAAAATAAAAAGTTCTCTCAACTGGATCTCTGTGTGCCAGAATACTACGCGTGGAAAGGGCTGAAGCAGTCCCGGAAATGACACAGACTTCGTCGTAATGTTATTTCTTTATTTTGAAATTAATAAAGGAGTATCTGTCTCTTTCCGATTCAGGATTAAAATAATGAATAATGATAACAGTGAATGATGATGTCATCTTTGTAAGGAGAGGAAAACTCGAATCACAAAATCAGGGATTTTGTGTCTCACAATACCAATAGAAATCGTAATTATTCAAAGTTCCAGCCTGGGTTTCAGGTGTATCGTTAACTTCTACCTCTGTAAATAAGGAGGTAACAGCAAACTTACCTGTCTGGGATGTGTCCGGTCATTGAAAAATTGGTAATAACTTATTTTCCTCTGTACTAATTTCCGTTTTTATACTTATATATATAATTAACGTACGTTCAGCCTCCCTTTGTAATGTGTACATATGACGCTTTATCCAAGAGTTGGCATTTATCCAGTTTGTATGTTAGAAGAGAAATGAGTCCTCTCAAAAAATAGGAGAAAAATCTAACTCAGTTTTACTGTTGCAGCGACCCTTCAGAATAAGGTGCTTCTCTTGGTGTCTGAATTCCAGGCAGCCTTCGACACCATATTCAGTAGTGAAGTTTAGGCTAGAGTTCCTCTTCAAGGCATACCATCGTCTATATATCAGACATATATCTTCGGTTTCGGATGGAAACGGAATGTTCTTTTTTCGACATCTGCCACATACGTATTAGCAAATAGGATTCAATAATATTATTATTATTATTATTATTATTATTATTATTATTATTATTATTATTATTATTATTATTATTATTATTATCTCTTGAAGTTTATGTAAACAATATTTACTAATTAGTCTCGTTAAAAATCATTCATGATCACTAATGTTACCCTACAAATTTTAATTAACATTCAAAGAATTGGTGTCTCTTATTTGTTAATGCAAATTTAATCGGGTATATTCATTCCCCCATTACTATCAAACAAATGAACATCGTTTTCTTAGAAGCCGAGGCTGTTGTCTTTTTCTGTTGCACCTTCATCTCACCCTGTGGCTTTCTTCCCCAATGCCTTTTGCAGCTGCCATGTCCCGGGGACGTTTCTGAATGAATAACTCTGATGCTCAGGTTCACATTCGTCCCGGAAGGTTCGCTGCTCTTCCTGCAGATGTCCTCTCCTTCATGTACACACAGCAGCTTTCCTGTTGCTTTTAGCTCCTTGTTCCTTAAAACAATAATGGTCAACTGGACTAAGTTTTAACTGAATTACTGATCCGTATAAAACTCACTTCCTTCTTGCGTTCTAGGGACGTGTATTTGATGAGAGAGAGAGAGAGAGAGAGAGAGAGAGAGAGAGAGAGAGAGAGAGAGAGAGAGAGAGAGAGAGAGAGAGAGAGAGAGAGAGAGAAATTATACTCGTAAAATATTTCTTATACTTAACATCAAGATGTTTGAAGATGGTCATATAGAAGTGGAAAAATCGACATAGAGCTGATAGTCGGGATTACAGGATATCGCGGCCAAAAAGGTGATGAAATCACAAAAGGGGCAGCAAAGCCCAGCCACAAGAGACAGACATGGAGGTCAGGGTATGCAAAGGAAGGGGAGGGCGTAGGGCTTTACTCCGCAACCTGATACATTATGATGAAAGCGAAAAGTAAAAGGAGGAGTCTTTTCTCAATCAGTATACGTAAAAAGCGAGTGCCCTTATAGTCCTCAACCTTATAATTTAAATACTCCCTCGCACCGGGGCCGAGCACAGAACTCAGAAGAAAGGCAAAGGCAGCTACAAGCTGACTCACAAAAGGCACAACCGAAGGTGGGATCCAAGTACTTGATAGTACCCGGGGATTTACCTTGCAGGCTGCACACCTTTGCATAAGATATTTCTAATGAAATCCCAAGATAACAGTGGCTCAGCTGATAGCAGCTAAGTATTTCGTGACCTATGCGACTTGTTGCTAGCCCCTTTTGTTTTAGTGTGCATATATATATATATATATATATATATATATATATATATATATATATATATATATATATATATATATATATATATATATATATATAGGCTATATCGCAGAATGAAACGTTTGTACGTGAACAAAAAGGAAACGAAAAAATCAGTAGAAATGACATTTTAAACAATGTCCAAAACGGGGATTTTCTATACTTACTCAAAGGAGGCAATTAACTCCTAGACTGAGATAACACAGCAGCCACAAATAGCAACCTGGATATTTCAGTAATTAAAAAAAGTATATAAATATCCTGCATAAAAACTCAGGTATCAGTTTCACGGCAGTAATGTGCAGTACTGCAAGGGCTAAGTACGTTTAATTATTACAGTAATATTCATTTGTACTTGGTTGCGAATCATATACCAGTGCCGCAAGTTTTATGTGATGTATCCGGTTAGCCTATACCGCACACACACAGACAGTATGTGTGTGTATGTATATGCGTATATATAGAATATTTCATTATACAACGTTATGGAAAATATCCCCGTGAATTAAAAGTTACTTCGTCAAAGTGATGAAAAGAAATATGCGATAGGCTTATGCTACAAATTATTTCGTGAGCCCTAAAAGAAATTACGAGTTACGTTCATCAAAATCTATTCATCATGTGTTGTATTTTAAACCTCCATAAAAGAGAAGTAAAAGAAAGGAGTAGGAAATTAAAATAATACTTGCAAAATTAGTGATTTCAAGGATATCCCAAGATCGCATTCGGTCATGTTACAAGAAGCAAGTAACCAATTGGTTCTTAGCCACGTAAAATAAGTCTAATCCTTCGGGCCAGCCCTCTCTAGGAGAGCTGTTAATCAGCTCAGTGGTCTGGTAAAACTAAGGTATACTTAACTTACAAGAAGCAAGACACTACCAAGACTTCGGAGTCCTTGGCAAATGACAACATATGTTCTAGTTCGGTCGCTTCGAGCGTTTGAACCTTCGGAGTCCGGACCTCCGACTGTAACATCGGTGCGGGCGGTAGACGTTTAACAGGAGTTTGCTAAGTGATTCTTTTTTCCTCGGAAGTGGCGTATTCAATTCCTCCTTAATTTATCGTAGTGTAATTGGTCCTGTTAAGTTTTTGCGGAAAAATCACGTGACTAGACTACAGTTGACGCTAAGATTTCCATCGATTGTTGTCACTTCCTTGGTCGAGCTATAATAAACCCCGGGCTTCTACAAGGTAACAAACTTCACTTTATTATTGCTAATATTGTATATTCGTTCTGGGGATTTTTCATTCTTGCTGCGTGTTTAGTCTCGTACAAATCTTTGGCAGTCCTCATAACTATTTCTGTGTGCGTTACCCATGTTCTGGCGTGAGGAAACTGCCAAAATTTACGAGATTTGGAATAAGTTACGCACATTTCTAAAGCTTTGTTTTTTCCAGGATGATGTTGGTAAGAGTTTGGCTTTAAGTTCCGGTTCTAACGGTAGAGCTTCACGCATGATAAATCTGCTCTTTAACAATAGGTATGTAGGAGGTATTTTGCTTTGAGTTCCGGTTCTAACGGTAGAGCTTCACGCATGATAAATCTGCTCTTTAACAATAGGTATGTAGGAGGTATTTTGTTTTTTGCCAAGTTTAGTTTGTCTTTTTTGTGGATTTTTTTGTCTTAAAAATCGTAATTTTTGTAATTTAATTTGTCATAATTTAATCTTTAAATTTGTGAAACTTACTTTTAATTTTTGTGGAGTTTACTTTTTTAATTTTTGTAATTTACTTTTAAATTGTGATAAATTTACTTTTTTAATGTGTAATTTACCTTATTAATTTTTAGATTAAATTTTAATTTTGTATACATTAACAGTATATACCTTATCCTCCACCCCTTTAGGGGCGGTACCCCTGGAGGGGTGGGGGAGCCCCCATGTTCTGCATAGTAGGTCGTATGACCTACTATGCAGAGTCTTGGGTGGTTTTTGTTCTTACTAATCAAACTTTCTTTCAGGTGGCAAATATAGACTTTAAAATCTATTACTTTTCGTGTAAGTTCAGATAGGTATTAGGTGTTTAAATAAGCTCCCTGAAGTTTGAGGATATTGAGCATGTTTATGCCATCAAACGGCAATATTCAGCATTAAAACAAATTTATGTACGGGTCTGGCGTCTCTGTATGTTTTATTTTAGAATTTTAGCTTCCTGAAGATGGATTAGGTTTGTAGTATGATTAAGTTTTGGCCAATAACCATAAAGGTTTTGCCCGAATTTAAATTAAGCGGGAAGTTAGCGTTAGACTACATGGAATTTTCAAAGGATTCGACCCTGTCCTTTCTCGCAACCGATAATTTCTGGTATAGGGGTTATAGGAAGCTCCCTGAAAGTACGGGTCATTTACGATAATAGGGCTTGCTTACCCAATAGCTAATCTCTTGAAATTATCAAAAGCATGCAAACTTTCCCCAGACAGAAATTGTCCAGAGTAATGTTTGGATTTCTGCTGTTAGCAGATAGAATTAGTTTTATGAAGTCTGTCAGTAACTCATAGCTAGGATCTTTCAGCTCCTGTCAACACAGCACGAAACAATTATTTTAAAGTATGGAAATTGGTTCTAGGGCAAATGATACCTGGACAGACTCCGGGTAAACTCATATCGAACAGCTCACACCTGGACAATTGATATCTAGGACAACTGATAGGATAACTTATAACATGCATATTTTTACTAAAAAAACCGTTAAAAAAGGCGTAAGTGATCAACCCGGTTAAAAAAAGGCGTAAGTGATCATTTAAATCTCTAATTATTGACTAGCATCCTTTAAATTTCATAGTTCAAGACAGTTACTGTTCGTGCAACAAACAGCTCAAACTGTCATAGCTTTTCAATGATTTTTTTTTTTTTTTGTTTTTTTTACATTTTGTAATTGTCAAGTCAGTTGGTTTTGTGCTAGTGAACAGTTCCTCGCTGGTTGAGCGGGTTCCGTTCTCAACTACCACTCTATTGGTCGCGAGTTCGAATCTCCGACCGGCCAGTGAAGAAGAAGAGGAATTTGTTTCTGGTGATAGAAATTCATTTCTCGCTATAATATGGTTCGGATTCCACAATAAGCTGTAGGTCCCGTTGCTAGGTAACCAATTGGTTCTTAGCCACGTAAAAATAAGTCTAATCCTTCGGGCCAGCCCTAGGAGAGCTGTTAATCAGCTCAGTGGTCTGGTTAAACTAAGATATACTTAACTTTGTACTAGTGAACTTTCCAATTGTTTTGAAATTTCTTTAGCCCCCATAATGCCATATATAAAATCTCAGCAAGAGCTAATAAGCTTGTGGATGTTAACAACTACGTATAATATCCTTTTCACAGATAGAATGCAGATAAATCAAGAAAAGTCTGGCTATGTAAAGTAAAGATGTGCAGCGCGTGGAGTCAGACGATGACTGAGGAGGACCCATTAGAAATAGTATCTTCAACAGGGGAACACTTTCACAGCGCTGATACTGATAAAGTGAAATTGAGAATTGTCCTCGGTTCTGTAAAAGCCAGAGCCTTGCCATCACAGAGACGCGAGAATTATGATTGCGACAGAATGTTCTTCTCTACAAGGTGAAGCGTTGGCTGGACTGCCAGCAACAGTTTATCACGAAGTATTCTTCGGTGGCGACAGCAGAATAGTAGTGCTCGCCCTATTCCATCAGAAAAAAAGAAATTTGATTTGGAACGGGGAGTGCAAGGAACTTCTAAACAGGTTTACGAAGAGTGCAACAAGCTTACGAAGAGTGCAACAAGTGACTGATAAAAGTATGATCCTTAACAGAAAATGTCTTAAAAGCTGTGGCAGATAATAATCTGCAAGTTTTAGAACATTCTTTTGATATTGAGCCTTTAATGTTTTTAGTTTTCATTGCCCCCCAAAAATAGTTTTCTAAGATTTTTCTTTATTTTTCTTGATTTTTCTTTCAATCCATCACTTTATACCTCTTATGAGATGTCCTATTTATCAGTTGTCCTAGATATCAGTTGTCAAGGTATGACTTGTCCGATATGAGCTTTCCGGGAATGAGGTACTCTATGGTTACAGGAAATGAGTTTGTTACTCTGTGGTTACATGAAAATAGCTTGCTTTATGGACACAGGCAATGAGTTTGTTCTATTAACACAAGCAGAAAGGTTTTCTCTATGGACACAGTTTTACTCTATTATAAACACAGTGTTAATCTGGGTACACAAGCGATGAGTTCGTTACTCATAAACACAATGAGTTTGATACTCCTGCACAAGCATTGAGTTTGTAATGTTACCCACGATTACTGGCAATAGTTTTGTGATACCATCCAAGAACGTGGGCAATGTATTTATTTTCAATAAGCTCTGTCAAATGCGTGTTATTAGGCTATCCGTGAACACGGTGAGTAAATGGTACTATCGGTACGATGATTATGATATTAATGATCGCAAGGCACTGAGACATTCATACCATCCTTGAACAAGGAGTGCTTTGTGGGGCTGGTCATAACATAAGCGAGAACTGTGATGCTTCCATGAACAGTGCGTTTTGGAACTGTTCATGAACACAGGCAGTGACTTTGGGATGATGTCCATAATCAAGGCATAAGAAAGGTTGTGAAGATGTTATATGAGTTGGATGCAGTTATTAGTACCCATTAATTTAGCGAAGGCGATGCGGTAATGAACGTCAGTGTTCGCCAAGCTATCCATGGCAATCAGGTGTTTAATCGTATTTACTGTATGGCACCTGAAATGTTTAAAAGGTCATCAGGCAGCTAATGCATGTATCTGATTTTTTGAGTACACTGTACTATGGATAGGAGCTGTTGAGTCTTTTTGATAATGATTACATGTATGATGTAATCATTTCCGCCCTAACAAGAGCTCACATTTCACAACAAACTTCCTTCCTTTATTTTAAAGTTCAGCGGTTTCTTTAGCTTTTACCTGAATTCTGAATTCTTGAAAGATTAAAGGTATCTTTTTAAGAGTACGACTTTGAGCATAGTATGTGGGTCACCTTAATTTTGATTTTGGCGACTTTCAGAATGGTACATTTTCTAAGTGTTAATATACAAATTTTGAGTGGTTTCTACGAATAGTGAAATTTTTCAACTTTTAAATGGCGTCAGAAGCAGAATAGCGTTGTAAAGTATAAATGTATGTTAGGTAGCCTTAATGCATAATTATGGCATAAGAGTACGAGATAATCATACTCCAGATGGTTACAAGTTTTCAGTGGGTAATAACCTTTCTTGGGCATTGACTAGAGAAACGTAACTCGTGGTTTTTATAAGCTAATTATCCTTAAGTAAAAGATATCGTACCTATTTCAAGAAATGTTAGAGGCAACGTTCCCTTTACGGAGTTGCCAAGTAATTGCCGTAAGAACATTTTCTGCTGCCGTTGTTTTTCTGTTACAGGTCGCAGCTTGCTGAAGGAACCAGAATTCAAGAAAATGTGCAGTCATGGGGCGGATTTGCGAACCTTTCAGTGTTAGGCTAATTTTTCTAGGGATCCAAGATGTCCACTAGATAGATGTAGGCTTCTATTCATTTAAAATTTCTAAAATTTCCATGCTGCGCTTTTCATTAAAATCCTGATAGGTTTGTAAGTTAGGTTTCTCGGATATTCTGCATTCGTTAACCTAACATTTGCATATGCATTACAACTTTTTTTAATCAATAAATAACGGATCCTTAGCTTTCAGTTCTTAACTACTTCCTCGATATTTTTATGGGGGAAAACAAAGTATGTCGAATCCGGGTTATCATCCACACAATTACCAATGTTGAAAGTAAAAACTACTTACTTTAGAAACACGTTTAACAGTATTCACGTACGAGTGAATACACATGTGAAAGGCCTATACCAAATTTTAAGCAATGTGGTTTGGGTATTTGTTGTGACGACTCAAATGCACTTAGGTAATTTGTGGGGCAACGAGCAGCAACCTGATTCCACACTAATGAATAAATGCATATTAATGAATAAATGCGCAGTCCCAAGAGCGCCGTTAAATTTATTAGGAGCAAAAAATTGTGCAAATTACGTAATTTTACTACTTTAGAACAATGTGTAATTAAAGGTAAAACTATATATCACATTATTTGTTTAATGGAGCTCGTACAAAGAAATTATTTCCATTCATTGGTATGAAAATTGATATGATGGTCAGCTACACTTCCATGGACAAAAGTCCTAAGCTACGTGGCTAAAGATAGGATTTGACGCAGGTGAAGTGTTTTCAGTTAAATATAAAAAAAAAAAATTCTGAAATATTGGAAGTTAGGGTACATGGTTAAAAGTTGGATTTGACGCAAGTGAAAATAATGTTAAGGTTTAGATTATAAAAAGAATTCTGAAATGCTGACGTTAAATTTTTAATGTATTACGCGACGGACGTTTTTAATGGGAGTGGAGGGGGCGGAGGGAGTGGAGGTCGTTAGGCAAACAAATCTGGCTGACCTTATAAAGCTTTGAGACGCAAAGTTTCTTTTACCAAGAACATTTAATAATTTGTTTTAACGATTTCCGTTTAAAAGGTCACTTCGATTCTGAATAATCTCAAGGGTCCCAGAGATTTGCTTTTTGCCTAAATTTCATACTCCATTTAATTTAATACGTCGCTAGTATAGGGTAATGACCGTTTATTTTCACAACTATGCATGACACCCCCGTAGGATGGTAGTGCCGCCAGTGCACCTCATGTGGTGCACTGCAGGCATTACTTAAGGCACTTTGCAGCGTCCCTTCGTCCTCTAGCTACAACCCTTTCATTCCTTTCATATTCTCTTATATATTTCTTTCCACCCTCTCGTATCAGTTGTTTCATAGTGCAGCTGCGAGGTTTTTCTCCTGTTACACCTTTCTAACCTTTCTACTCTCAATTTTTCCTTTCAGCACTGAATGGCCTCACTGGTCCCAGGGCTTGGCCTTAAATACTATATTGTATTCTATTCTCTCCAGAAACCAATTTAAAGACTAATAATTCGCAGGACTGGTTGTTTAGGATAGTAACTATTACGGATACTATTGGCTTAGTGTGTGAATTTGACACCGAATGGGAGACAGGTGAACAAAATAGTCGAACTTCGTAATCAAAGACGTTTGGAGGATTTTAACATGACTGCCTTTAGATATGGAATACTCCATGTGCATGTGTCATATGAAATGCTATTTGTGTTAACGAGTCTCTTTAATTGCTATCGTTTCTGCTTATTACGGAAATTTGGGAATGAAAATTGTAAACTACTGAAGGAATTTGTAAAGTAGTGAATGATGTAAAATTAAGGTTATACAAAATTTACTGGTACATAGACCCCATATTTAAACATAAAATCTCAATACAGCTTTTAATAAACTGGTTGCTCTAGAACAGAATGGTTATGGTAAAATATTATTACCTTCTAAATACCTTTAGTTAACTGTAAAGAAACGAATCTGAGACACTGGTACCAGGCTGAAAGGGAAATTGACAGTATGAAGGTTTGAAAAATGCAACAAAGAAAACCTTGCAGCTGCATTGTGGAAGGATTGTTAAAGTGGGTAGAAAGTCAGATGGAAGAAAGAGAATATGAGGGGCGGCAGAGAAAAAGAAATGAAAGAGATTGCAGCTAAGAGCCGAAGAGGCGCTGCAAAGAACCTTAAGTAATGCCTACAGTGCACCACGTGAGATGCACTGACGGCACTACCCACCTACGGAAGAGTTGAGGAATTGCTCAAGCTGAGGATAGCAGACTCAATAAACGAGGAAGACAGACTAGAAGTTAGGGCGAGGAAGTGAGGCGCGAAAATAAATTGCTTAGGCCGAGGAATAACATCAACAAGTATAAACCTTTCTGGCCCCATTTGCAACCCCTTTCATTCCTTTCACTGTACCTCCGTTCACATTCCCTTTCTTCCACCTTACTTCCACCCTCTCCTAACAATTGTTTCCTAGTGCAACTGTGAGGTTTTCCTACTGTTACACCTTTCAAACCTTACTGAATGACCTCATAGGTCCCAGGGCTTGGCCTTTGTCCTAAATTCTATTACCTTATCTATGGCATTAAGGCGGCATTTAAGGCCTTGTCCACACGATCGGTTATCGTCCGGATGCGTTGGTCCTTCAGCCGGTTCCATCTCCCTTGGCATAATTGTTATGTCCACACTTGCTTCTTCTAGGTGAATTGAACTGTCTTTTTGGGCAGTAGCAAATGAGTGGTAGCCAGGCCCATGTGCGATATGTATTTATAAAAAAGCAGCCGCGTGCATGGCATTAATCGTTAACGTGTAAAACATCATGGACTGAGCGCATAACATTTTAGCCTATGCAAAAAATGTTGTACAAAATAAGTATTGGGAAACCTTGTGAATAAATACTACACACACACACACACACACACATATATATATATATATATATATATATATATATATATATATATATATATATATATATATATATATATATATATATATATATATATATATATTTATATTGTGTTTGTCTTTACGCACTAACATGCATATATGACGTATATATTCTGTATATGCGAGTGAATATATATATATATATATATATATATATATATATATATATATATATATATATATATATATATATATATATTATACATATAATATATATATATATATATACACACATATATATTATATTTATATATATATATATATATATATATATATATATATATATATATATACATATATATTATATTTATATATACATATATATATATATATATATATATATATATATATATATATATATATATATACTCGTATATAAATATATATATATATATATATATATATATATATATATATATATATATATATATGCAAGTATGTACATATACTCACTGCGCATTGTTCTTGTAACTGGCAGCATCGGCGCTCTGTGTCAGGCTTCGCAACACCGGGCACTTCCGGTGACTTTGCTAAAGTACCAGTGTTGGAAGTTCGCTGGTTTGTCCCTACTTTTTGCCCGATGCCACAGGAGACAGATATGGAGGTCAAGGGATACAAAGGAGGGGGTAGGACATAGGAGGAAGAGTTACACATCTCCACCAAAGACACCAAGAATAAGAACTGAGGCCGATTTTTTCTTGGGCTTCGCCTAATTTCGATATCCATTAATAACAACAAATTTTGCTTCACACATCTCTCCAAGACCTACCTTACTATTTACTACACTGCTTTTTCTTCCCTCCCAACCATAAGTTTTGTTCTGTATTCCACTGTTCTCATTTTACTAAATGACGATCTGCCTTCCAAAACCAGATGTTCATATAGGCAATGCAAAACTCTGTGCCATTTCTACAACATATTCTCCATCTTCATTCCTTAGTCCAAATCCCTGGTCTCCACAAACCTCTTCAGATCCATTTCCACCCTTGTTAACTCTGCCACCCATTTCTGCACCTGCGATTATTCCCTTTCCCTCCTTGACCATCCTAAATGCTGTTTACAGTACCTCCCTTAATATTTCCTTCTCTTGCTCCTGACAACTCATCTCACGTGAGTATGCTTCCATTACATCAGAAATGCCTTCCTCCCCGACTAGTAATACTACTCAAAAAAATCCTGTTACTAACGCTTTTTATTTGTTTCCACATCTTTTTCCTTCTCCTCACTGCTGATTCGAACTCCGGTTTTTTCCGTCTGGGAACTCCAACAACATAACTTATTCTTGCAATTTACACGGATACAAATATCATATGAATCATAGTTAAAATGAAAAGACACATGAATAATCCATATAGAAGGCAGGAATCTCACGGGACTGAATTACAAAAACAGTTCAGTATGGATTCACGGCGGTGGACGTAACGAAATAAATAGCGTGGGATTTCTATCACGATGGAGTTTAGGTACAATTTTTTTCTAGAAAAGAAGAAATTTAGGGCTAAATTTTATCTTTAAATCTACTAATCTGAGATCATGTATTTTCTCTCTCTCTCTCTCTCTCTCTCTCTCTCTCTCTCTCTCTCTCTCTCTCTCTCTCTCTCTCTCTCTCTCTCTCTCTCTCTTCATATATATATATATATATATATATATATATATATATATATATATATATATATATATATATATATATATATATATATATATATATTAACGTTTATTCGGAGTTTATGAGGATGTCTTTTTTCAATAGCCGAAGGCAATACTATTCATTTAGAGTATCTTAATGACACCAGTATTAATGTCAAAACATCTGATATATCCAAATTATTAGGCTGCTTGATGGAATAGACTTTTTTGTAAAAAATTTAACGAAGACGACTTTAATTTAAAGGTTCATACACACATGTATATATATATACACTACATACATACACACATACATAATAATCCAAGGCGGGTCAGGGAAAGGCACTATCCACATGATTTTTATTATAATATGCCAACGTTTCAAAACCCCTCATAGTTGCATTTTCTAGGCTGCAAACAGCGAACGTCGCAATCAGTAAACTAATAAAATCAGAATTACAATAAAATATTCAGAATAAAATGACTAAAACCTATCTTAAAGGAACAAGCAAAAGGCTGGTGACAACCTACCCAGAAGGAAGCTAAAAACAACTACTGCAGTAACTGCACTCGCATTGAGTATTAGGCTACAAAAGAGAGAGAGAGAGAGAGAGAGAGAGAGAGAGAGAGAGAGAGAGAGAGAGAGAGAGAGAGAGAGAGAGAGAGAGCTCGACAAGACCATGAGGCAATAAACAATTGTGTGGACGATGTTTGGGAGTTTAACGGTGGCACAGGCAATTTGATGATAATAGATTCCAGTATTGTTAAATAGTTATCTTTTTGTACCTGTCCTATTATTGAAAAGTCTTTATTTTCTATAAAGGTTTTACATATCTTGGAATTATTCCTGATATTAGACTGTTCAGGGCTGGACAATCTACTCCCGGTTCTGAAGCTGACTTCTCTATGAGCATCAATGAGTAGGCTACTCGCAACACCCTCTTAGTACATCCCACATAGATCCCCTGACTACATCTGGGGCACTAGTACTTATATATAACGTTGGATGTAAATAAAGGACTGAGCTTGTCTTTGAACTTGAAGAGAGAGCCAACCGTTCAGGGGTTCTTCGGAATGAGTTTGGGGTTAAGGGCCGTAATTCCTTTTGAATGATGTTCCGAAATTCCTTTTTGAAAGAATCATCTTGTATGTAGGGGAACGCTACGTACAAATTCATTTTAGGGGCAGTGTAATATAGAGTAGGTGGCGTCATCTTTTTATTCAACATACTATTTAACTGTTTAAAAAATAGTTTGGATGGAAAACAGTTGTTCCTGAAATAATTAGTAAGAGTTGTTATTTCGTCATGAAAAGTTACCCAATTAGATGACAGAGTAAAAGCCCTGTGGAGGAGGGTCGAAAGAGCATTTAATTTAAAACTGAAATAACAAGAGCTATAAAAATTCAAACCGAGACCCGTAAACGTACCTTTACAATATATTCCAGTGTAGAATCCTACCGAGTTCCTGGAAACAAGAACGTCCAAAAATGGGAGCTTGCTGTTAGATTCTTTTTTTAGAGTAAATTTTACGTTAGGGTGTTGGGTATTAACGACGTCCAAGAAAGAGTCTGCATTAAAATCCCGTTTAAACAAGACAAACGTGTCATCAACATAACGTTTATAAAATAAAGGGAGGAAGGACAAGGGGCAGGCGTCCATTATGCGCTCTTCCAGAGAGTTCATAAAAATGTTGGCGAACGTAGGTCCTAAAGGACTTCCCATGGCCATTCCTTCTACCTGTTTATACAAAACGCTATTAAAAATAGAGGCTGTGCCCAGCACGGCCAACTCTAAACATTGTTAAAAAAGATTCTTGTTGAAATTATGAAATAGACATCGTCGTCAGGAAAAAACTTTTTTAAAATAATCTGAATTGTTTCCCCGACAGGGACGTTGGTGAACAGGGATTCGACGTCCAGGCTAACCATGACATATAAATCGGAGTCCTGTTTGGTAATTTCCTCCTTGAAGTCGGTAGAACACGTTAAGGTGCACGGGCCTTTAGTTAATGGTTCCAGAATATGTACTAGGAATTTAGCAAGAGTATAATTGGCTGTATTAATACTGGAGAGAACAGGACGCATTCGGACATCGGTCTTGTGTACTTAGGGCAATCCATACCAAGGTCTAGACCTTGATCCATACATAATACCGTATGAAGAACCTGTAAAAAACAAACTTTGGTACATACGTTTGTCTATAATATTATTTTGTTTCAATGTTCTGAGGAATCGGTTAGTTTTGTCCGCGGATTTAGTGATATTATACAGGCCAGGGGAGCCGAGTTTTTAAATTTTGACGTATCATTAAGAATATTTTCCATTTTATTTATGTATTCCTGTTCATTAAGAATAATCGTACCCTTACCTTTGCCCGGCTGCATAGGCTATTCCCCAACTGTATTATGGTTCGGCCAGGCGAGTGGGCGCCTCGGTTTTTTTTTTTTTTGTGCCATGCCTCTAGGTAAGGTTAGGTTAGGTTAGGTTGGATTAGGTTAGGAGAGTTCAAGGATATATTCCTTATGTATTTTGGGCGTGGTAAACATACTGAGAGAATGATTTAACAATACTTGAATCTATCATTATCAAATTGACTGTACCACCGTTAACCCCAAACACCGTCCACAAAATTGTTTAGTACCTGATGGTCTTGTCGGGCTGTCTCTTCTCTGTCTATATGTTTATTTATTTATTTATTTATTTATTTTCTCTCTCTTTTCTAAAACTCAATGCGAGTACAGTAGTTTGTTTTTAGCTCCCTTCTGGGTAAGTTGTCACCAGCCTTCTGCTTGTACCTTTAGGATATATGTTTTAATCATTGTATTCTGAACGTTGTATTGTCATTCTGATTTTATTAGTTCACTGACTGCCATGTTCGCTGTTTGCAGCCTAGAAAATGCAGCTATGAGGGGTTGTTCTTCGAGCTATTGCTCTAGAAGTTGGAGACACACACATACATACACACACAGACACACACACACACACACACACATATATATATATATATATATATATATATATATATATATATATACATATATAATATATATGCGTGTATGTGTAAGAGCCTCCTAATAATACTTTATACTAGTGAAAGCATTCTTTGTATACCATGATAATGAAGAATCCAACAACATCCTGTGCAGGT
>JANJGK010005179.1:0-50177 GCA_039081455.1 Macrobrachium rosenbergii
TCCCGTTTTTCTGCTGTTTTTAGAATATTTTTGTTCCCTTCGTCAGTGCGTTTTTCGCTCCCACACACTTGCTCACAACAGCTCTGGTCTCCTCGTGGATAACTGCCTCTTCCCTTTTTCCCACTGCTTTTATCACTTTAACATTTTTTTATATATATTCATGAATACGCGGTTGAAGGATTGTTATGAGCGTCTCTTGTCATTCCACAATTAACATTATTATTCCGCATATGTTTGGTGGAAATTCACACTCATGGGAATTTCTCATTTCAGTTTAAATTTGTATGTTATCGTTTTATTTTCATTTCTTTATACATAAAGGGAAATCCTAAACAAAACAAAAATCCGCAAAAGAAATGTGGTAAACAACTTGCTGTCTTCAGAATTTAACTGTTTATTCTGTAACCAGCATACTGCGCATTTCATGCATCTTACTATTTAATGATAGCCTACAGTATTTTACTGATGTTACGTTAATCCCCCCGCCCCCCCCCCCCCACCCCGCCTCCTTTTTTTCTTTGTAAAATATAATAATCTGGATTCAATCCCAAAATGCTTCATTTAGCTTTAATTCATTTTTATTTTTTATTTCTTCCGCTACTTACCACATTCTTCATATAGCCTATGTTATTTTTTTATTATTATTATCATGGATGTTTGCTTGCGAAAAGGATCACGCAGTAAATTATGGGTGGAGCTTTTCGAAAATTTGATAGTCTATCATTTGAAGACATTGGCATGAGCTTGCGTTTAGAAATGTTTCGTCTCCCCGATTTCCACATTTCGAATAAAACTATGTAAGGATGGATAGTTTTGCAACTACAGAATAAACAATAGTCCGTGTGACACTGCCTCATTTTTGCACACTTAACGGAGTTAAATGAAATATATATCCATTAGATAATGAAGTACTTATATAATTTCGTGATAACCTCCCGTCTGAGATAAACTGCATACGAGTCACTTTCGATGCAATTTCCTGTTTTGTCATGATATAGAAAATTAGATTTAATATTTCAGCGAATTTCAGCTTACGCAAATGCTGGCGGAACGACATTTATTTGAAAAATGAAAATCAGTTTTCTTTGCCATCCTCAAACTGAAACTGACCAGTTTCACATTTCAGACATAAAAATCTGTTTATTACAACGGGTATATCTATATATGCCGTGTGGAATCTAAGTTCTATGCCTTTGCCAGTAGAATAAGGAACAACCATACACTTGCAATATATTTCCAGGAAAAAATCATCAGCTAGAATTTAGCCATAGGAGTTAGGTACACTGTTCAACCAAGTTGTTTTGAGTTTATTAGCAATTATCTGAATATGCAAACATACACACCCTAATTCCATCGAGTTAGAGAAGAAACTCCAGTCAGATAAGCAAGCTCATGTTCGGTTACCTAGAAAACTGTATATTAAGTGCTCATATTGTTATAAACGTGTATTGTTTATTGTGCAATAAAAGCTTTCGGGAGATTCTTCCTTTGTTTACCGTTTGGGCGATTCATATGGTAAAGGTTGATCCACACCATACCATCACGTCACCGTCCCATCAGTCTTGCCATGTATTCACACTATCTATCACGATCCCTTTCAGTTCGTGCCCAGTCTCCCAGTAGTCATGGCGCCTCACAGATTTAGAGTTAAGAAACTTGCATACCGTCACGTCACGTCAAAATATTCTCTCCAAGAAAACGTGTCGTGAAGTGACGGTGGATGCGTGTGCTTGATGGTGACGTGACGTGATGGTGTGAGCAAGTCCATTTGATTACATGTAAGAAATTCTCAAGTACTTTGACGTGACGTGATATGTCGGTGACGTTATCGTATAATGTGAATCAACTTTTAAAGACGGAAAATGAAATACAGTCTGTGAATATTCGAGGTAACATGGAAAAGGAAAGAAATTTGTTTATACGGTTTTAATACAGCCTCTTATTTCATGGAAGAGAGATTGCATGAAGCAATTACCAATTATACAGTAGATAATTACGGCCCTTAAGGAAAATGTCTATCTTTCAGTTATCGAATGCACACCATACCCTTTCCTCAACGCAGTTACCAAAATTGTCTGTTCTCAGACACTGATTAATGACTGTTTATAACTCTTCCCTCCTTCTTGCTCAATGAACATTTCTCCAGGTCTTTTCTATCTTCAGTTAGTCTATAAACACCTTGTAATCTTTTTACTTCCGTGGCCTAAGAGGCAATTCCCCTTTGTCTTTATTTGGGTTTCTTTCTTTTAAAGCCACTAGAGAATTAATTGCCAACAACAAAAACGTTTAGGACCCATTAACAAGGCAGTGTAATAAGAGGTAATGAGTCTGCACCAGCCAAGAGTATTTCCAAACCTGGCATCTGATACTAGAATAGACCTATGCACTGGCGGAAAATATAGGCACATAAAAAATAACAGTTGTTACAAACTTTCTCAAGGCAAAAGGTGTTGTACAAACATAGTCATTCTCTCTCTCTCTCTCTCTCTCTCTCTCTCTCTCTCTCTCTCTCTCTCTCTCTCTCTCTCTCTCTCTCTCTAATAATAGGTCCCAAATTCAGTTCCAGAACTTTCCAGAACGGTTTTCGGGTTTCTCCATCAAATTTCCTTGTGCCTCGGGTATCATTTAAAGTTAATCATGTACTTGTCGATAATCTACTTTGGTGGTTCAAAGCCGAGTATTCTGTTACTGTCTTCAACTTTCGGTAAGAGAGGAAAAACTTAATTCTGTACATGGATTATCAACTTCATCCAATTTACCCAGATCTCTTGCGTATCTGGGTCTTCAGCATACGTCAGGCATTCAGTAACTAATCAGGGAATATAGAAAGGCAAGACAACTGCTAGATAAATATCATGCATTTATATTTACTGTCTTTAGTATCATTATTAGGCAAATATATTCTAAATGAAACTTCCCATTTTGATGAAAAGTTTCTGCCCGATGAAAAGTTTGCTACTTAATCTCCTTAGACATAAGGCCGATTCGCCTGTCTTTGTAGCGACTGCATCCTGCAAAGAGTTCACTAGAAATCCTCTTGCACTGCAAAAGATTAACCTCAGATTTGGCAGCTGAGTTGTTAAAAGCTTTGGTAAATCCAGCCTACGGACTTGTACTCACTCAGCAGTCATTCCGGGAGGGTTCTGGAAACAATTGACTTTTTTAACTTTTAAAGGGATCCAAAATTAGAATCGGTTGGAGAACGAGTAAGGGGATTGTATGTTTCAGAGAGCCACGGTGAATTCAGTATGTTGATAGATATCAGAGTAGTTGTTTAGATATGGTTAAAGTCATACTTTTTATTCTTTTTAATTTTATTTATCTATTTTTTGCTGGATTTCTTTGGTCAGCCTTCTACTGCACCACATGCTGGAAAAAGAAAACAACCAATTTACAATTATAAATTAAGTTGCTTAAAATCATTTATATCACATCATTTTTTTTAAAATCCTTAATCCCAAGTTATTGGCCACGATCAGGAACTACACCAACCCTCAAGATATTAGAACAAAACACTCGCTCTCTCTCTCTCTCTCTCTCTCTCTCTCTCTCTCTCTCTCTCTCTCTCTCTCTCTCTCTCTCTCTCTCTCTCTCTCTCTAAAATTAGATGTACGTTCTCTTTCATAAAACTACAATGGTTTCTTAAAGTGATTAAAATATTTTTTCCCATTCAACGTAATGCTAACACCTCGGTTTTTCGCTGCTCATTTATCTAGCCCTTGTCTTATTTTTACTTTTAGGCTCACAGCTCCTCACTGATCTGCGTTATTGTTGATAATAATCTTATCTCCTCATTATATTACATTAAATCTCAGTGGATCACAGGGCAGGAAAAGTTTATTGTAATCTAACCCATTCATCAGACCCATTACAAACGCGAAACAGACATATCGACAAATTAAAATGCCTTCAGCATGAGCAGTTCATTTAAATATATAGTATAAGGTTTCAAAAATATTGCTGAGAATTTCTGAACTTTTGGTTTTGTTGCGAATAATTGTGATGATTAAACTGAACCATTCATTATACATATGAGACGTACAGAAAAGGTAGCAGGTTCACTGGCAGGGGTTCTCAAGTAGACTATCGTTCACTGCAAAACAATAACATAACCGCTGGACGTGATAGAACAGACGGAAACCGTTCGCGCTGCTTTGTTATTACCCTCCACCATACTCAGGATTGTGAAGCCTCATTGTTGTCAGTCCTCACTCCAGGTGAAACTGTTCATAAGATGCTCTCTCTCTCTCTCTCTCTCTCTCTCTCTCTCTCTCTCTCTCTCTCTCTCTCTCTCTCTCTCTCTCTCTCTTTCTCTAAGATTTTCAGTACTACAATAATTCATTATTGCCTTCATTGTTTTATAGATAGCCTTTTCTGTCATAGGTTGTTGTCTCAAACAGAAATAAGCTTTAAACACATACACATGCACATACAGATATATATATATATATATATATATATATATATATATATATATATATATATATATATATATATATATATATATATATATATATATAAAGAAACTTTTTCTTGATATTTTTAAATATCTGTATGGCTATCTCAGTTTTAAGATAGTGCATCTTATTTCTTTTTGATGTTAGGTTTTCTTCGGTTGATGTAGTTTGCTAGGATCATCCGATGAGACAAGGATTTGGGTCAATGCTTTAAGTATTATTAGAAGAATATTTTTTAGTTATGCAAATCACTTCAGAATCGACGAACGGTGGGTTTTCGTTTCGCTGTATGAAGATGGAGCATAAATTGGAAGAGGCAGGTTTAAGTAGAGCAGTAGTTGAAAGGGTTTCTGTAAATCTGATAATCCTTATGGAAGTGACAGGTGATATAATTTAATGTATACATGAGTGGCTGACCTGGGTGTAGCAGGTACGAACGGATGAGGGAAAAGTTAAAAAAAAAATAAGTAAGAGGAAATATGACCGAGGTGACACGTCATAACTAAGTATTCTGGAAAGGGTATATGAGTGTGTTTTGTTGGGAAAGTTTAAGATAACAGAAAGACTGATAGTGAAAAGAAAACATGAATTTAGACAAATGAGACAATGTGTGGATCATGTGCCCCTCATATTACAGCTGATGGGGGAAGTCTTAACTTAAATGGAAAAATATTGTAACAGAGATTCTTTCCAGAGGATTTGAGATTAAATATATAAAAGGAGAGGGACTATAATAACAGAGTACCTTAAAAAAAAGGTATTACCTGTATGTCTTTGTATCTGTTATTTTTTTTTATGGAAGGAGATGAAGTACAAGAGACTAAAGTAGGAACAATGAGAAAACCTCACAGTTTCACGAAGAATTGTTAGTTAGAGAGCCTGAATGGCAAGCTTGAAGAAGGTTAAGTGGGAACAGAGACAAAGTAAAATTCTAAAAGGTGGTTATAGATAGGGATAATATTACGCCTCAAACACCCTTTAGTAATACCTACAGTAAACAACGTGAGGCGCACTGATGTCAATACCCCCCTACAAGGATGGTAGTAGTGATGCTAGAAGTTAGCAAATAGACAGAGAAATGAAACGCAGGTCCTCGATGTTTATAGAATTCCATACTGATTGGTGACAAGGGAAAGAAACAGTAGCCTTTTGAAATATTTCGAAAATAATTGCATGAGGGTAAAGTTCAAAGTAAATATAATAGGTTAATTCAAAGAGGGTAAATGGAAACCATTAAAACACATAAATGATTGTTAGCATAGGTGGTGAAAAAGTAGAATTGGTTGATTTACTTAGGAATTATAGAGTAATAGTGACAGGTATAGTATAGTGAGAAATTAAGTGAGATATAATATAAAAGTGTTATGACGTAGGAGAAGGGATTCCAAGAAGGCGACGGTAGATGAAGTGGGCGAGTTTTTAGAGCAGAATAGACTTAATTCCATTAATCGCGTGTTTTGCATACTAGGTAGTGGTGAGGGGCGCAACATGTGTCAGGGAAGGTCTAATGAGTCTTTGGTTATGGTATATGAAGAAGTGGCATTCATTCCCAACTTTAGTGAAAGTCAGTTTTATAGTTTGCTGGGGCTTACAGAAAAGAATTATGCAGGCTTTTATCTATGAAAGTTGTGATGACTGGAAAACCATGAAATCAGTTAACAGAACTGAAGATATCTTCCTGCTTCCAAACACACGGAAATGAGTTATGAGGTTCGAGGTTACAAGCTCCGGGTCTGCTGCTTGTGGGAGATATCACTTTTCGGAACACTGGCTACAGCCAACCCAGCTGAATTTGGCCATTGATTTATTATTATTATTATTATTATTATTATTATTATTATTATTATTATTATTATTATTATTATTCACAATAAAGAACGCGGTAAATAATTTCCCCCATTTGTTTTCAGATGATTCACTTTTCCATTCAATAGTAATACTTATATCTGGGTTTCTTTGAAAATTAATTAATTCTCGGGTTAGACTAAGATCCTGAGCAGTATTATTATTGGTATCACTTTGTTGTGTCTAAAGTTTTGGTATAGCCGTAGATGTTAATATTTCTTTAAATCGGAAAAAAATATAGTAAATATTCTAAGTGCAAAGTAATGTATCAGAATTGTAAAATATTTTCCAAACATGTTATTTTACTATTGAAGCAATTTTTCATTTTATGTTCACAAAAAAATTCAAAAATAAAACTTTCCCAAACTGAAAGGCAGTACGTGGTAACCATGGTAAGAAAATTTCCAAGATATTATAACTCCAAATTCTTATTTAGGAAAAGGCTGCACATCCAAAGCAAAAACATTAACAATAATTCATCAGCATTGCATCATATTTTCCTTCCGCTGTGGAAGCATCGTCGCCTCTTTTTTCCAAGACTGGAGGAAGGAACGCTGGCAGAGCACAGCATCATTTCACGGAAGACTATGCCAATTGATAAGGAATGCCGGCAACTAGCGGCAGAGGGACAGCAATGGTCGACGGAATATGCATCGTCTTCTGATAAAGGGATTTTACCAGCATTCTTAACATAGTAAGCAAGATCCATGCTGTTCTGGTCTTGGTTTTGTAGAAATTTCTGGTGATTAATCAGGTTTATTTGGGGTCAGTGTCATTTCTGTGGGAAGGAGGAAGTGGGTGAGTAGGGTTTTAAGGTGTCCTGGTTCTTTTTTCTACAATTAGACAAAACGCCGTCAAGTTTGGTTTCCAAATGTGCATAGGTACATACATAGCGAAGGACGCTCGCACGATGCTCCTCCCACTCAGAGCTTTATGTTGTGAGAGGTCTCTGTGGTTCGCCGCTTTCATATGAAGAATGCTGTAAGTGCAGTAAGTTTCTTGTATATAAGGTCCTGCTTTCTCACGTTGTTTGCTTCGTATTCTTTTAATTCATCCAGTATGTGTCTAAACGCAAAGTTCATTTGCATCCTCTTTCTTGTGTAACAATTTTTTCGATTGTTCGTAGACATTCAGTGTAAAAACTTTAGGAAAATACAGGGATTATCTCTCTCTAGCCCTGATTACTATTCATATTTCATGAAAATACTTTAAATGGCATGGAAATAGTTATCGTTGACAAAAGTGAAAACTGCACCATGATGGTACTCCGAAAAGGAAATTCATAAGAAAAGTCGTCATGTTGGGGAGATCTCCCTTTTTTATTTCACCAATGAGGAATGGGCATCTGTAAGGAAGTGCAGAAGGAATAGCACGTAACATTACAATACCATTCATTGAACAGTTTTGGATAACAGACGATTTAGCGTCTGACAGATAGCTGAGACAACGCGCACCAGTACTTGTACAGTCAACAATATTTTACTGACATTTTGATAATAAATAAGCGATCTGCAACATTGATACCAGAAGTGATGACACCAGAACAAAAAATGGCCGAGGTTGAAAATAACAGGTTACTTTTGATCAGCTTCCATGGTGAAGCAAAATGGCCGGGGTTGAAAACATCCGGTCACTTTTGACCCACTTCCATGGTGATGCAAGCCAAACAAGCGATCAACCATATTTTGCCGCCCCCAGAAAGACTCAGCAAGCGTCTGTTAGAAAGGTGATGTCCTCTTTTAGGGACTACTAGGAAAAAGGTCAGACATTATTGAGAAGTGTTGTATATTAGAAATAGGAGAGATGAAGGAGAAAGCAATGAAAGTGAAAACTTGGGAAGATTTATGGAATGGAGTTCTGCTGCTTCAGAACAATGCACCAGTAGCCGTGGATGAAGTGACCAACTGTGGCTTACTGATACGTCATGTACTTTTGACTTCTGTTTCTGTAGAGACTGTAAACTCTTCATTCTATCTTTTCTTTATTTTTGTAGTAACAAGGACTATTTCGAGGCGCAAAAGCAGCCTCTTTCTGCAATGGTATAAAGATACGCAACGTCAGTGAGCACGTGTACTAGTGTTAGGCAGGGAATTCCTTTCTCCTCCGGCACCTTTTAGATAATGACAAGATATCGTCAAGTGCTTCTTGTATGCTTGTTCTTGTATACAAATACTGATGAAGTTTTCGTTGTATTTTAATTTGAATCTTGCTCTCTGAAATGTAGCTCTCGATTTTTTACATCAATGATGATTTGCAATATATGTAGAATGCATAAGAGCTTAGGGAAAACTGTCTTCACTGTGGGATGATACAAGGTACAATATTTTTAAAACATCCTACTCATCTGGCGTCCTTAGGTCAGGCTGGCTTTCCCCTATAGGGAAAGGTATCGTCAGAAGGGTAGAGCCTTCTGAACCGCCGGTCATTTGAGGTGTGGCATATCTCTGGTAATGGTTTTTAATTCTTAAAATTTTAGTACTTATATGCCTCATATAATTTCTTATCTTTCATTTTGCATCCAGTGGCTGTGTATATAAGGTTTCCTCTTTTCCTATTTATAGAAATGTTTTTTAACCAGTACAAAATGGTTGAAGTTCTAAGGCATCTTACTGTGATTATATATTAATTCGTTCATTCACTTATTTAATATTCTTTATTGAAATAATGCTGAAAGTCCCAACAGCCAGACCGAATAGAGTATATCCTGTTCGCTGACCCTTGACTTACACTTGTGTCGTAAAACATTGTCTCAGACAGTCGCGTTCTTCTGTAGACTTGATGGAATCATCTGTTGTTTACAACTTCCTGTCACTGACCATCTCCGTCTCCTTGAGCCTCCCATCTGCCATTTGTTATCGGTTGTTCTTTACTCGGGAACATTCATTCTTCCAAGTCCATTTCATCTATTTTATCTTTCTGTGCGTTTTCATGGCCATGTCTTTTGTGAAGTCAACTCTCTCTCTCTCTCTCTCTCTCTCTCTCTCTCTCTCTCTCTCTCTCTCTCTCTCTCTCTCTCTCTTTATCAGTAGGACAGTGTAAAATATCGGCAAGCAGATGCATAATTATGAAGAAAGACCAATATATTTCATACTATGTGATTTAATAATGGAAGACTCTTGCTGATTAAAAATCCTGAGTAAAAATATATGACATAAATATAAAAAAAAAATAAATGTCAAAACACAGCTCTATCAGTTGAGAGTGCGCTTCAGGAAAAAGGAAAACGAAACGCGATAATACCATCCCTTCGGTGATGTTAGATATACGGCGTTGAGAACAAATGGTTCAGACGCTTTTCTCCTTTCATGTGTCACTTTTATCTCCGCAAGGGGTGTCCATATGTCGATTCCACGGGAGGGAAAAATAAGAGATTTTTTTGTTAAACATATGACGTAGAAAGGACTTGGGTTTAAGGAATATTCAGAAGACTCTCTCTCTCTCTCTCTCTCTCTCTCTCTCTCTCTCTCTCTCTCTCTCTCTCTCTCTGCAGTAATAACATGGCACAATGCAGAATATGAATAATAGATAGTCTTCAAAATGTTATATATAAAATTAGAGACGAGTCGAGATGGTTTTCTGTTGAAATGAGGATTCAAGGAAACACAGTAAATAGGAATACTCCGATAAATATAGAGTAGTGTGCAATATAGGGCCGATTAAGAACGTTACAAAGGGCTTCCGCTAATTGTTGTAGGATTCTGACCAGGAGAGAAATCAGTGGAATTTGAACGGTGGATTCGTTTTGAAATAGAAGCAATAAAAGGGGAACAGTTTTATGCTCAGAGTCAGTTTTATTATTTATAAAACAGTGCTCATTAAAACCGAAGAATAAACACACTTTTATGTATAAAGTCCATTTATTATAACATTTACAGAATTAAAGTTTTTTTTTTCAGAGTATAAACAAACGATACTGGTTAGAAACTGTCGTTAATTAGCTAAAAGTGAACACAGTCCAAATGAATTCAAATCTATAACTGAAAAATGACTACGGGTTTCAATTATAGTGCTGCCACTCTTCGCATGATACAGTATTTGGTCTTCAAATCACGAATCTTCCAGATTCCTGTTCCCTGTAAATGAATAACTAAGCTTTCTTTGAGGCCAAACGGATATATTTTTGGGGGGCCAATCCAAAGTAACCAATACTCCGATCCCCGTTTAGAGATTCACCTTGTAATTTAAAAACCATACTTTTTTAACTGGTCACTTTTATACAATCCAATAAAAAGATGTCCATTGCGACAGTGCTTCGTTAATTTGATATTCAGAGTATGTTCTCATTTTAGCAATACACCAGGTTACCATACATTTTCACTTGTTTTAGCAATACACCAGTTTACCATATATTTTCACTTGTTTAAGCAATGCACCAGGCTACCATACATTTTCACTTGTTTTAGCAGTACACCAGGCTACCATCCATTTTGAATTATTTTAGCAATACACCAGGCTACCATACATTTTGACTTATTTTAGCAATACACTAGACTACCACACATTTTAACTTATTTTAGCAATACACCAGGCTACCATTCAATTTCACTTGTTTTAGCAATACACCAGGCTACCATCCATTTTGAATTATTTTAGCAGTACACCAGGCTACCATATATTTTGACTTATTTTAGCAATACACTAGACTACCACACATTTTAACTTATTTTCGCAATACACCAGGCTACCATACATTTTGACTTATTTTAGCAATACACCAAGCTACCATACATTTTGACTTATTTTATCAGTACACCAGGCTACCATACATTTTGACTTATTTTAGCAATACACCAAGCTACCATACATTTTGACTTATTTTAGCAACACACCAGGCTACCATACATTTTGATTTTATTGATAATAGAGTACGTATTAAAGTCAGACAAAAAATAAAAAAAATTGAAATGAATAATGACTAGAGTCTCTTTTACTGCGAAGTCACAAACATAGCCCCACGAATGATACGATTTTGTTGACACAGTAGCTGTTCCCAGAAGTTTGGAACGATGTAAAGTTTTGTTGAAAATATATCTAAAATTCTAAACTGAATTATGGCTACATCATGGAGACTTCATTAATTAACGACAATAAGAGTCTTTAGATTTAACAAATATATATATTATATATATATATATATATATATATATATATATATATATATATATATATATATATATATATATATATATATATATATATATATATATATATATATATATATATATATATATATATATATATATATATATAATATAAATTTTTATATATATTGTTTACACACTTTATAGAGAGCTCTTCAAACACTTAACTGCTACTGCCGTTTTTACTATTTCTAATGTTTTTATTTGTATCATTATTATTACACTGATGGAAAAACTTATATGTACCGTAATTCATTTGCATTTATCGTTCTATCAAGAAAAGTACCTATGTAAGCCAACCCTCGTAAACTTAGGCATAGACTTATCTATAGAAATGTGGCATCCAGGATTACTCGTAAACAGATTTAAATTATATGTCCATTTTTGAACAATCATTACATTATGCCTATTTGTAATTCTAATCAACAAACATAAAAGACCATCTTACCTTGAAGTTACGTTGTTCCTCCAGGTTTCTAATATAATTATATTATGTGAATAGAGCTGACTAAGAAAGCTTCAATGGATTAATATTTTTATTTTTTTAACAAATAATTTTTTGGGATTTGGGATTAGCTAATAATCCAAAGGAGACCATTGGAATATTATAACAAGTATATGAGATCTGTGATACATCCATGGCCTTTTAATTTCCAGAGCTTCTCATTTCCCTTGATGTAAAAAACTACGGATAATGAATCATGGTACATACTGTTAATAAGAAAAAAGTAAAAAGAATTTCAAAATCCCTTAACACGCTTTCTCCCCACGTAATGTTAAATCGTCAGATTCCAAAGCTATTACCCGCTATTCCGTAAATCCCTATACGACCATTCCGTAAAGTATAACGATTAAGGAAATAGATTCCAGAATGACGTCCGCTCTCGACCTCATTCTCTTTATATTCATCGCTTTATTTCACCCCGATAGTCTAATATGACTACGAATATGAGCCTCGAAGCCATTAATGCTGACATACATACCGCCTTCATCGGGAGAAAATGAAACCTCAAATTGATGAGTGATCATTAAACCATATGGATAAATGCTAAGAGAAAATATATTTGTTTTTAACATTGTGAATTCAATTATGAACCATGTTTATTATGCGAAGGTTAAGTGAAAGGGAAGACAAAGTTTTGAGGCAATTATTATGTAATATCATATATTTTCTTTGTTATTTCTAATCATATCGGTGACGCATTTCGTTTGATCTCTCTCTCTCTCTCTCTCTCTCTCTCTCTCTCTCTCTCTCTCTCTCTCTCTCTCTCTCTCTCTCTCTCTCTCTCTCTCTTTTGATTCCTGTTTTGATACCAGATTTTTTTTTTATATTAAAGGGGGCGGGGACGCGACTGTCATGAGTGAACACAATGTGTATGGGCTGAGTGAAGTCAGATCTGTGAAATTAACATAAAACCTTTCAGTGCGGCCCTATTTCAGAGATAAAGTTTTCTACTGTATATTCTAAAACGTCGTGTCATAATGAAATATGCTTTAAACGTTTTTCACATGTAAATTTATCAGATGACTTACAGATGGATTAACCCGATTACTATGGAAATTGCTAACCGTAGCGCATCGACTTCAAATGGAATAATAAATTTATTTGTATCAGCGTTACAAAATATTTTTAGTACTAGTAAAGATAAAGCACGGGGGGAGAGAGGGGTTGGGGACTCTTTCCCACATTAACTTCACATTATATTTACTTGCTTATTTACATCAAATAAGATACATGTATGCTAAATGCATGAGTCATTTCGTTTGATTTTCATGTATTTTTCATGATTTTTACAAAAATTTGGGTACATTTAGATACCTTCCTGAATCGTAAAGTAAAACTTTACAAGATGACGAGGGGAGCCGTAAACGCCGAAGGAAAAACCCAATAACAAGGTATCATATGAATTATGTTCATGTGATTAAGGTGATTTATAATAAATTTAAACGTTTGTTTCCATTCACGGTGTATAACGTATGCATGGTTTATATATATATATATATATATATATATATATATATATATATATATATATATATATATATATATATATATATATATATATATATATATATATATATATATGAGAGAGAGAGAGAGAGAGAGAGAGAGAGAGAGAGAGAGAGAGAGAGAGAGAGAGAGAGAGAGAGAGAGAGAAGGAGAGAAGTATACGCAAGGAACATGTGTTTAGTTGAACTGAAAGAATTATAAGGACAAATATTCTCACTGTAACCTTGTTGGATAGCAATCCAGATAACCTATAAGGAGTTGCATCTCCAATAAAGCCTATTCTCAAGGGGATTCCGTCCTAAATAAGTTATTCAGTAACTTAATGAGAATATTAGAACTAAACAATCACCGAAATTAGATGGGTAAATCTTTTCTTTACTTGGACGCCTTAATATTTTATTTAAAATTAAAATTAGCCTTAAGAGTGCTTCTGGCAACGATATAGAATAGGCCACCACCGGGCCGTGGTTAAAGTTTCATGGGCCGCGGCTCATACAGCATTATACCGAGACCACCGAAAGATAGATCTATTTTCTGTGCCCTTGATTATACGCTGTAGTGGCTGTACTGGAACTCGATTGCGCCGAAAAAACTTCGGAGCATTTTTTACTAGTTTTCAGTAGCTCATAATTTTATATCTAGGAATTTCGAACAGTTTTTTTTTACTCTAATTAATTCAATTATTAAGTTCAGTAGCGGTCGGAGTACATTTGGACCTTCTGATACCTTGACGACGTGGGAAATTTTCAGTTATTTTGGTTATGAAATATGTTAAATAACCAAATGCAGTCTCAAAAGGGTGGGAAACACACTCCTTTTCGATGACTGGTAAGTCATACGGCTGGTACTCATAAGGGTATAATATAAGTTATCATTTTATAGAGAAGTGGATACTTGATAGGTCATATTAATTCACATAAACGCGTCAAGCCCCTTGTCCAATCCTGACAGTTGCTTCTTCCTTGGTGAGGAACAAATTAACTGAGTGTACTAAACTCGATGCGTAAACCTTATAAAGAATTTTTGTCTTAAAAAATTTGTGCTGCCAGATAAACAATATACTTATGTCAACTTTGGTTTTGATCCTTGCGAACTTTTTGTGGCTGTAATAAAATTCTTACCGGTAAAACTTAAAAAAGAAAAAGATGGACATTAAAGCGTATATTGATCTCTGTTTTTTTACAAGTGAAAAGTGTCCTGTAAACATAATAGCACTTTCAACTGACCTTTTGTTATAAATACTATCCCTTATCAAAATATTTCGTGATATTAAGAACTACTACTGAGTGTGATTTTCATTGGGAAAATGAAATTTGTTTTTCTCGTTTTAAACTGGAAAATTTAACATTTAACCTTAATTTGGTTGATGTCCCATATGGGAAATTGCGAACAAATTTTCACTGGCTAAACGGCAATGGGATTTAAGGAGGGAACGGAAAATATTTCAAATGTAGCTTTTGCCTCTCCGTCACTGGATGGGACCGGAAAGCGATAGTCAGTATTTCTTCAATCACTTTCTATGATATACACCAGATTTCTCTTTGTACTAGACTTTACTGTTTTCCCTTTTTTAATGAACGGTTAGTCTTCTCTGTGTTCGCTTTTAATATCAGGCATCATGACTCCTTATTTAGCCTCAATAGATACTGAGATTCGACTACGTAAAAAGGCTTCATATTGAACAAAGTTAGAGTAAAACATTTGAAGGCTACCTGCTTACACACTCAAGTTGCCACTGGTTTTTCTGCCCTTCTTCTGATGCTTAAGTAACTGTCACGGCTTTTAATTGCCAACAACGTCTGCCTCTCACCAATGATAACTGGTGGTTTGCGAATTGTAAATTGGTAAGTCTGCATTTTTTGGTAGTTTTCATACCTGAGATTTTATCGGCTGATAACATCGACCGATAGTACCTGTAAATACAGATTCAGGGAAGTAAGCCTATACTGTAATTCCGCCTTGTTAAGTTCATTAAATGCATCCATATCTTGGACAATTATATATCCTACGTATGTAAGGCAAGGGATAACTTATCAGTATTGTCCTACTTCATTTGAACCAGTGCCTATGCTGCCCTAAATTGGAAAACTGCAGTATCTGCAAAATTTTCGAAATTGAGATATGCCACCTATTGGGCAAGTTACTGCAGTTTCAGAATGATTCTTCAGTGCTTTCCACTAGTATTTAGGGGGTCCCTTTTGCAGTAGTAAGGGAAGAGAAAACTACACTATCTACCAGTTTCTCAGTTTTGTATTTTTGCAGATATTGCATCTTCCATTTTAGGGCAGTATGGGATCTGCACATTTAATGGCGTCACCTATTAACATAAGGTACAGCGTAATACATCAAAGCTGAAAATAAACATGACCGAACACCCCTCAGGAAAATTAATTAAATATTGCATGACGCTATACAGAACATAAAGAGTAAAAGGTGTGTTGTCGTTGTTAATAAAAATGCAGAATTTTCTCCCTAAACACGTAGCACGATATTACTCGTTTCAGCTCTAATGGCTTTCATACTTTAGCTCTAATGAAAGGCGAAATAAACATTCTAGTGCAGCTGTGTCTTTTCCTACTGCCAACAGCGACACAAACGCCATGAAGTATGAAACATAAGTAATACTTAAGATACGAGGATCTCTTCAAATGTAACTGCCACTTAAGAATTCTTCTGCTCTCTCTAATCCAGCAACAGCTGCTCGAAACAGCCCAAAGCCAGAAAGCGCGCCACTTGCTCTTAAATATCACTCAGATTATAGGTTCACTGGCCATGGCAAACAGACAGACAGGCAGATCAAATATCTCATAAAATTTAACATACCCGCTACAGAGAACTGCATTATGCTTTCTATTTTCCATTTTGTGCTTTTTAATGTTAGGTTTGGCTCAATAAAATATAGGAATGCGCACAGACTCACAAACACAGACACACGCACACATATACATAAAAGAGCAAAAACAGTTTCTGAGATTTTTTTCTTTTCTTGGTCAGTTTCTTCTATTAAAACTGAAAGACAGAGTATATTTAGCGCCAAATAATAAAAAAAAATCCAATTACTATGAGAATGAAAACAGTTTTCCTTGCGAAAAACAACAACAGTAAACAAAGCTAGTGTCTACTTGATGGTAATGGCAGTTTCCTCTTTGAAATGCATTCATATTTATACTTTCTCACCCAATAGTGTGAAATAATAATATAAATACATTTCATTTTCAATTTCCTTTTTACAGACGTAGTATTTCCAGTTAAACCATAACATCTGTCCTAACAACATTCATGCTTACAAACACAGAAACACTTGATAATTAACTGGTACCATTTGGTTTGTAATTTGGATGCCACGTTTTAAGTAACCTTAAGGGTTAAGCAGTACATCTTTAATGCAGCTCCATTCTTTCATGATTTCTCGGAAAAGTTAAAATATACAAGTGAAATGAACTTTTGCGATTAATTAAAACGGCTTTCTTCAAAGGCTGAATATTATAAATTTCTCAAAGTATAATTTGAAGGCTAAGGATGCCAAAGGTTTCGTAATAAATGCATGCATAATGGACGTTACTGAAATCTAATATTTTACTTATATTATCCATACAGCTCTTTAATATGAAAATAAAATCAAACTATATTTCCATAGTAATTCGACTCAAGATTGCAAGAGCAATTGAAAATCAGACTCTCTCTCTCTCTCTCTCTCTCTCTCTCTCTCTCTCTCTCTCTCTCTCTCTCTCTCTCTCTATATATATATATATATATATATATATATATATATATATATATATATATATATATATATATATATATATATATATATATATAGCCTAGCCCTTCCCTGTCCCAGTGTCATTCCTTCTGCATTTGAATGCTGTCATGTAGAATCCTCCGGTACAATCCATAATTCATTTCATGGTTCATTCTATTATGCATTTTTGAGAGGATAATGGATTTCGTTTTTTATTACTGTTATCGTATTAATTCTTATGGTTTTTTACTCGTGTTTCCGGGATATTCTGTCTCAGGCTTATATCTGCTAGTGTTATGTCCAAAATTCTCGGCAAGTAATGAATTGTGGGACATAACGGGTTTTTGGAGATGATCTCATGGGTTGGGTATGATATACTCTTCAGAAGGAAATGCCACATCAGTAGGGGTTGCATATTGTTACCCTAAGGAATGAGGGCAGATTAGTCACAATGAATAAGAACAAATGAAGATGGAAAGTAGTTTATTTTTCTTACCTAAGGAAAGAGCGGCAGATGGAGGCGACCAAGATTTATTCCAGCAGTTACCTCAACATTAACACTGGACTTGCTTTTTTGTTTTGTTTTGTTTTGTTTCGCCTTGCTTGTCTCAGTTATTGTAACTGTGTTTTGAAAAGAGCGTGCCTTAACAAATACATATATACACACATACACACTCTTATATTTATATAAATACATACAAACACACATGTATTTGTACGTGCATATATATTTGTGTGTGTGCGTGTGCGTATGTTTGCTCGTGTTTGCGTGTACTATGAATCTTCTTACTTTAATTATTTTATTACCACACCGAAATCCCCGTAATGTTAACGAACCTATTTTACACGCTGTTTCAGTGTGCTGCAATTTCCACCGTCTCTTTTAGGCTTTTGGTTTAACTGGCTATTCAAACATTATTAAAGGACCACCTCATTGCGACCCCTCCTGTAGAAGAGGTCCCTCATTATCTTGTCGTTAAAAGTCAACTTGCATTACTGTTTTTCCTCTTTGCTCCTGTTGCAACAGGACTTCTCTAGAGTCACTTGAATTTTCAAGTAGAATTTTTTGTTTTGTATTTATGATGTTCATGACCAAAAACTCTACATGTCACTTCATTTTGAGATGGGTTGTGCTCGCAGTAATAATATTAAATCCTGAGCTTCCCATCCCTAGCTTCAGAAAAAGGATTTATAACAAATGTTGCTAATGTTTGTAGAGATATTTTTTTTAAGATTTCATGGTAATGGTTTTGGTTAACTTGCATAGCCTATTATAGTTTTCCGTTCCTAAAATTATTTTCTCACCTTCTGAATTATGATGAGCTATACTTTTGTATTTCTCATGAGGTATTTGATAAGGCTAGATTAGCCGATATATACATTTAAAAATTAATTATTACCTCAATGGGTAAGAGGAAAATATAATTCGCAAACACTTCAACTGTTGAGCTTCAACCATTTATCAAGCATATGCATTCAAAATCAAGCTAATGTTTTTTTTTTAAGAGACTTTGATATGTTACGGAAAGGTTTCAATTGTTCGTGGAGAAGACAGTGATACATCAACATCTGTATTAGGTTTCTCTAAACTAGCTTCGTTTGCCATTAGGTCAATAGCTAAGTGGGCTCATAAGTACGATTCTCGCTGAGTTACAGTTATTCAGGTCGGTAATGTCCGTATTTCTATGATTGGCTCTACCTTTTGTCTTGTTTTTACTCTAGATACCGTGATGCAGTTTTACTGCTTGAAAGTAACACCAAGCCGTGTAAAGGTGTACACTTCCAGGATACTTCCTATTTCCTCTCCCGTGTTCTTTCTTACTTTTGTATTTTAAGTGGGATATGGTGTTAATGACTTCAATATAGATCAATTTTATATAAAAAAAATTCATTTTGTTTCCCGTTTGTAATTCGGATTTAAAATGAAAACAAAATATGCCGGGTGTCGTTAACACTGCTTGCATTATTGATGTACCTAATTTCCTATATCGCTTTCGTTTTCGGCAAATTTATTCAAAATATTTTGCTGTGCTGTTCACAAACACACTTATCAGTTAAAGCAAAGTGAATGTTTCTTCGTTAAGTTGGAGGATCTTCATGTATCCTTTATATATAATATATATATATATATATATATATATATATATATATATATATATATATATATATATATATATATATATATATATATATATATATATATATACATACACATATATGTACTGTATATATATTTATATTTTTTTCTTTTTTTTTGGGGGGGGGGGCGTGTGGGTATTGGCACCTGGCTCCAAATACCACAACAATATTTTCAAGTTTATGGTTTGTTTTTCGTTATGACTAAATTTTTTTCGGTGCAATAAGACAATAATAATAACAGCAACAATGCTTGATAGTCAGAGACTACAAACTTCTGTAGAAGAGATGAGAATAGTTACTCCAACACTCTTTCTCGAAGACAGGGAACATCTCGTTTTCTTTAAACGCACGTTTTCTTTTTACAGAGGGAAAAAATACCATAAATCCAGATTTAAACCTGGACAAACACCAAACTGTAATCAATTGTTCCCTGACTGCAGTTTTAAAACATCGTGAAGATCTGTTCACCTCGTATAAAGACACACCGAAAAACGGAACCAAAATTATAACCCTCTTAGCGGATTAAATATAACAATAATAATTACCATTATTACTCAGTATAACTGAACTCTCACAAAACAAAATAAGGAGTAGAACAATACTCCCATGAAGGAGCAATATTCAGGTACCTTGTGCAAAATTCGGATCTATGAGACTGAGAAGGTAACAAATCCGATTTGTAAAGTTATTGCGCGATAGAAAATCCTGAAAGTCATTCATTCTAAAAGGGCGGAAAGTTTATAATTCAGTTTACTGAATAACTACCATGGGATTTTTTTTTTTCAGTAAGTCAGTAGAATGCTTTCTTTTTTCCCAAAATGTTTTATTCTCTCGGATGAAAATAAATTTTCCCCAAGGTAGTAACTCAGTCGCCATGTAGAGAGATAATATCTCAAAGAACAGTGTTAGGTCAAATTTAAACATTGCGGGACTAGTAATAGCAGTAGCAGTTCTAAAAAAAATCATTATCATCATCCGATGGCAAAAAATACGATTATATATACAGTACACACAAACACAAACACACACACACACACACACACACACACACATATATATATATATATATATATATATATATATATATATATATATATATATATATATATATATATATATATATATATATATATATATATATATATATAAGGGAGAAAGAGAATACCTGATGATGATAAACATTCAGGATCCTAAAACGACTAACTTAGAGTGGGTGAAGTTTATTGCTTCTCTCTACTTTCGAGAAATTACAATATTTCTGGGAGGTTCAACGTTATTTGGCTACGAGGCACATGAAACTAAAAAAGGTCAGATCAACATGGTCCTGTAAATGTGTTTAAAAGACTTTCAGGATGTAGATGTTATCTTTGTTAGCTCTGGAATGTTTATGACTTTTTATAATTGGATATTTTTTGCCTAATGGTTCAAATGTATGTCCCTCCTGTATTGGTAATTTCAATATATATATATATATATATATATATATATATATATATATATATATATATATATATATATATATATATATATATATATATATATATATATATATATATATATATATATATAGATGTATGTATGGGTGCATCATCGATGCTGCATCACCTAAGGTTGTTCTTTAAGGTGTCTTTGAACCTTAGTCTTTGTCCTCCTTGCTTGCGCGTCTCCTCTTTCAGCTGATATGTCATGGCCTCTTAACTTCTCGATTTCCTTGTACTTCCTGTATAAGCTGAAACCTACAAAGCCTTAAATCCAAACAAAGAAAGAAATAAATAAATTCTGACGCTTGTGGCAGGAGTCAGAATCTTCGGACCCCCATACGATATATTTAGACCATAGCTTATTACCCTGATACAAAAAAAAAAAAAAATAAACTATTGTTAACTGCATGTAATCCACTGTTTTAAAGCCGATTATACAAGATGCACACATGTTTTTTTTCCTCGTTCTTTCTCACTGTTATCTGTGGGAACTAATATCGTCATAAGTACCCGCTGACAGGTACCAAATGTTTAACCGGATGCACAGATGTTGGACTGTTTCACTTCATTCAGAAGTGTTAGCTGATACGATCTCTTGTGTGAGACATGAATGACAAGTTTTCACTAAATCCCTCGCATTATACGCTCCAAATTATCTTTGCTAATTTCTACGCTAAAACTAAATGATCCCTTAATATATGCCTTCATGAACTGACTTAAAAAAATGTTAAGAAATATTTTTCTCCGTAAGAATAAATTGAACTGTGTCTACAAAATTCGTAATGACGTACGTATACCCTACGCAGTCACTCCAGTAGCAGATTTGCATTTAACATCTTTGAAAAGAAATTACTTTTAATGTGCTTTCAGTGCTATCAAGATTTTCGAAAAGGTCAGGAAAGGTAAACCAGACCAACACATTTGAGGCTAATGAAGGCTAGACAGAATACATCTCGAGTAGTTTTTGCTCGCATATGCCTTACATGTAAACTATTATTCATGTTTTATATCTAAAAATACTTTGTCAAAGAGAGCATCACATCGTATCGTATTAAGGAGGAAAATGTTTCTTACATTTTGCTGATGATTCTTTTCATTCTCTGTTTCATTTGTGATTAGTATGGACAAAATACTACCTAATTTCTCCATAATTTCGATGCAGTGCATATGTAATGTTATTGCATAATTTTATTACACTGCATAGATACTCTCTTTTTCTATTTCCGGTACATGAACAAACTCGATAGCTCTTTACCTTAAGTGATTCCTCACGTTGGAAGTGAAGCACACGGTATGAACAACCGCCCCCCCCCCCCGCCCACACATTTTCAAGCTAAGAAGCTTCACATTGGGTTTCAAGCTTATCACATGAAGTCACAAAGAAACAATAAAGCTCATAACATGACTCATTAGGTGTCACGGGTGTTACATTGCTTGAAAAGAGGTCAGACTTTTACACTGGAATTGGATATGTAACCATGAAACTAAGGCAATTCTTATTCCTTTGCGGTATTATAAGAACTCGACCTGTATTTTGACTAGCACAAAATAAATGCAGCTATTATAAGTCAATTTATCGCCGAAAGAAAACTGGCGCCAAAATATGTGCAGCAACGGGTTAAAAATATAAAGAAACCTAAGACTTTATATACGTGAACGAATTAGAATGTCCAGAGTGTGGGGTTCACTTGAAAAGTTTTATTTGAAGTTTTCTTTTAGAGGAAAGTTACCAGTTCTATTTGATGGCGAAAGTTTTCTGAATCCCAAATGACTTGTTCACTGTAGCTAACGATCATTATCAAACCGTTGCGTGATTTTCTATCTTTCTCTCTCTCTCTCTCTCTCTCTCTCTCTCTCTCTCTCTCTCTCTCTCTCTCTCTCTCTCTCTCTCTCTCTCTAATATTTTACCTAATAGTCGGTAACATTACTAACCTTATATATACAGTGACAGACTTGAAAGAGCACTAGAATAATAATAAAAAAAATCGACATCCCATTAACGTATATCATGCTGTACTGAGACAATGGGGAAAGCCATTAATAAGAGGAATATCTTTTACACCAAAGAAACAAACTGAATTCTAAGAAAGATATAAGCACATTGTACTGATCGTTTAAGGAATTTGTCGCAATAAATGTCGTGGGATTGGTGCTCGGTTTACATATAATAGTGATGAGCCAGAGAGAGAGAGAGAGAGAGAGAGAGAGAGAGAGAGAGAGAGAGAGAGAGAGAGAGAGAGAGAGATTTAAGTAATTTTGAACCTTTTGCATATGAAAGTTTTAAGAAAAAATAACACGGGCTTGTTTCCATCAGAAACAAGTAAACACTCCTCCGAAGTTTCTTCGGCGCAATCAAGTTTTCTGTACACTGTATAATACTGTATGAAACTCTCAGCCACGGCCCATGAAACTTTCAGCCGCTGCCCATGAAACTTTCACCCACGGTCCGGTGGGGGTTTGTGTTGTTGTCACCTATAAAGGTGCCAGACGCACGATTGTGGCAAACTTTAACCTTAAGTAAAATAAAAATTTCTGAGGCTAGAGGGCTGCAGTTTGGTAAGGTTGATGATTGGAGGGTGGATGATCAACATGACATTTTGCAGCCCTCTAGCCTCAGTGTTTTTTAAGATCTGAGTACGGACGGACAGACAAATAGCTATCTCAATAGTTTTCTTTTACAGAACACTAAAATAAAGGTTCACTAAATATAAATGAATAGCAAATCTAGGAATTCACAAGCGGAAATAAACTGCTAAAATTACAATGATTGTATGAAAAAAAGCATGGTAAATTCCATGGTGCTGTGAAAGCGATACGTTTTATCAAGTTTCCAACGTGAAAAAGTACGTCAGAAGACTTTTCTGGATAAGCTACACCGTACATGTTTAACAGGTATTTTTGTCACGAAATCGCCAGAAATGTACTGGTAACATTTTAAGATCGTAATCCAACTAGACTTGAAAAAGCCTGAGTGGTGGGATATGATTGAAGAGCAATACCTTTCATTACACGATGTGTAAGTTAATACTAAAAGAACACTTCACGAATAAGAGCAGACTTGAACAAAATTGCAACCAGAGCAGAGGAATACAAAGTCAAGAATGATTTCCACCGAATACCACTCGGACCCTCCATTCATCCTGCTTTTTTCTAGCCTCAGCCCTTGAAATTGCTCCACTTTATCTTCAGTTTCAATTCTGAACAGTCCATTCACAAGGAAAGAGAGGCAGAAGCTCCTGAGATCCACTGAAGGAGGAATTCTCTCTCTCTCTCTCTCTCTCTCTCTCTCTCTCTCTCTCTCTCTCTCTCTCTGCCTACGTTGCTACCTATCTTCCTTATAAAAACATTAACACACCCGAAACCTGTGAAATAACATATTAGACAGAAACGGACTCGCAAACCCATAAGACCAACTAAAAGATAATAAATATTCACCCCTTGCCATTTCAGAAACTTCAAAATCATTAGAAAATTTTCGCCCTTTTGATTCTTAAAGAGGATTAACCTTGCATCAACATTCCAGAACTAAATATTTTGTTGCTTCAGGACGTAGGTAAGATACCAACACAGCCTCGGCTCTTGTGTATTGACACAAAAAGCAGTTATTTCTGAGTTAATGCGTTTTGCTAACACCTTAATTCTAAAGACTGGATATGTATTCAATTTCTTAATGTATCTCAAATATATGTCTTAAGTTTTTTCTGCCTCGTCTCTTAGTAATAATAAGCATAGCACTTTCCGCTGACAATGACAACAAAATGGTTCGGTTTATTTTGAACATCAGACCTTTGTTACCGTTCACAGAGTTCAGTTAGAGCAGTTGCTACATAAATACATACAGATATGTGGAAATGCGATTATATTTACTTTCATTCAACTTAGTGATCATTATTTTATTCATTCTTCAGCAATTCACGGGTGCCCCGACCTACCTTTTCCTCTGCATCTCTCTTTGAGCAGATGAGTCGCTCACGTTGCCTTTGGTTGGTTCTGGATGTGCTTTGTGGATGATAAATCTTAAGGGATACTCATTACTAGCAAATAGCGGAAATTCCAACGGATTGCAATAACTTCCTGCCAACTTAGAAAGAATGAAATTCCTAATTTTTTTACAAATTCCACCCTTCATTTTCATCTGTCATTTGTCGACATATATAGATGATCCTGCCACTTAATACTGCTTCCAGAGATCCTACCAACAGGCCGTAGCCCCTTTAACGTATTTATGAAATAATATTGTATAATATTCCGTTACGAAAATTATTCACCGGAAAGAATGGGCTTCATCGAAACCACTTAATTCCAGAGAGCTGTCATGATTTCCTGCATACATCACAGGGTGGAACGGCAATGTCTAGTTTACTGGTCCTTTAATTGCCAAATAAATGCTGACATTTGAATGAAGCCGTAATTACTTGCGCTGGTTTTACTGGAAAACCTTCACTTAAAAGCACTGCTATGATCAATTAAACCTGTATGCAGTAATGGAGCCTTTTCATCATTGCCTCATAAATGCGCTTTCTCTTACATATCTTTCTTTATTTTGCCATTAGTTTCTCGAGTATTTTTACTATGAAGGCTGGCTTAACAGTTAAACGATAATGGTATGTGTGTAGAGTGAATAGCAAAGACAACAATGGAAATAATAATAGGCAAATGTATAGATTTTGACCTCTTTCTCCACGAACCCATTTTATTATGTTAAAATAACAAGATAACCAATCAAATGTGCTCCATTTAGTAAACAATATATTTTAACATGGGGGGCATAGCCTATTAATGATTATGGTCCTCTAAAGAAAAAAAATTGAACTTAGTATATATTACTTTCTCCATTTAGTGGTTGTGATCGATAATGTAAAGTCATGATCCTTGATCTTAGTAACAGATTTTAAATGAGTATCTCAACTGTGTACCAAAGGACGTGAGAGAGAGAGAGAGAGAGAGAGAGAGAGAGAGAGAGAGAGAGAGAGAGAGAGAGAGAGAGAGAGAGAGAACCAGCCAAATATCAGAAGAATGAGTCAGCTCCCCTAAAAGAAGCTGGAAAACTTCGATGAACAAAATAGTGAAAGGAATTAGGATCTGGCAGACACACTTGGAATCTAACATATAACGACTTAATGCACACCTTTACTTTTGAAGAAACAAAGACATTCAAAATAATAATACCGAAGTGGGCTGGTATTGTCAACCATATAAAGATATGTCATTCAGAATCAACAGTCACCCTAATATCATTTTGTCTCTTATAACGATGAATTAGTAATACCCTACATAAAAATACATATAAAGGGAAATTTTGTCCAGCTACATTTTATATGAGTGCTTCGGTTTCTTTGATATTTTTTTTTTTCAATATCAAGTATTGGCTATATCTTTCCACGAGCCACCACTTACTAAAATGCCCAGGAAGAAATTCATACTTTCTTCTTTTACGACAAATATTCTCAGTAAGCCAGTTGCTATTACAGACAACTCACGACAATTTATGATCGACTTGCTAAATGCATGTTGTCATCTTAATTACTTTGGGACTTCGTATCTTGGGATAATGACTGAATTATTGTTGTTCATTTTTTCATTTACCTCATTGTTCCACTTTATGTGAAAGAAATGCAAGCTTTGTTAACAAAAGCTTGCATTTCAAGCTCAACATTTCAGCAAGCAACTCTTCAGGCAAGAAAATTTACAATGGATTTCCATTAACGTTACTTATAATATATATAACGCAAGTAATTACGGGAGACGTCATTGTCTTTACTGTGTACAGCGATCTGTGAATTTCCTGTTGTTTTGTAATTAGCCTCTGCAAACGACAACGCAGTGTGATACTTCCAGCCTTAATCTTATTTTAATGACCCGCTCGTGAAGACTAGATTTTATACTAAGGAAGCACTGAAGCAGTGCATAGTTAGGAAGCTGTTATCTAAATAAAACAAAAATAGTTTAAAAATGAATTTGATAGGTAAATGTATCCCAGACCATGATATTAGGTTAGCAAGGACGACTCTCTCTCTCTCTCTCTCTCTCTCTCTCTCTCTCTCTCTCTCTCTCTCTCTCTCTCTCTCAGCTTTCTAGTTGCTGCTTTACTCAAATTATTCTTTCTTCTCCTACTTTGGTCATTCACATGGCCAAAACTCTCTGGTTTCTTTTTGTATCTTTCTCTCCTATACACATCTCGATGTATACGTGATTCACTACAAATATGGTTTTGATTTGGTCAAAAGTATCAGAACACGATATCTGCTTCCTATGGCACCTAAAAACATTTCGTCTATTTCCCCAACTTTCAAAATGTCGACATCCTTACCAACATCTTCCATGCTTAATGAATGAATACAGGAAGTTTATTGTAACTACTTGTAGATTAGTATAACAGGCACATTCTTTCTCCTCTACTGGATGTATAAAATTCTTTTATTTCACCATTGATTTTGGTTAAATAATTATTAACAGGTATGCGTAAAATTTTATGCAAGGCCATCTATTCTTCATAAGATTTTTTTGTTGATCTTACTCTTGGTGGTTCTTTTGTATGTTAGAGATATGACCTTTTCTCGCAGTTGCCATTGTTCCTTGACGTCGCTAATAATCATGTGAGTGTTATTTAGAATGTGGTTGTTTTCGCGTTGTTACCAAAATCCTCACTCCTTGGGGTGCCCATCACAATTTCATGTTTGTTGCTATGACAGGTTCTTTAAAATAGGAAACAAGATAAAAAAAAAAATGCGCCGAAGTTTCTTCGGCGCAATCAAATTTTCTGCACAGCCGCTACAGCGTATAATCAAGGCCACCGAAATTAGGTCTATCTTTAGTTGGTCTCGGTATAATACTTTATGAACCGCGCCCCATGAAACTTCAAGTACGGCCCGGTGGTGGCCTATCCTACGTCGCTGCCATAAGCACGATTATGGCTAACTTTAACCTTAAATAAAATAAAAACTACTGAGGCTAGGAGGGCTGCAATTTGGTATGTTTGATGATTGGAGGGTGGATGATAAACATACCGACTTGCAGCCCTCTAGCCTTAGTAGTTATTTAGATATGAGGGGGGACAGAAAAAGTGGGGACAAAAAAAAAAGTGCGGACAGAAAAAAGTGAGGACAGAAGAAAATGCGGACGGACAGACAAAGCCGACACAATAATTTTCTTTTGCATAAAACTGAAAGGACTCCACTACGCTTGGACGCCAACTTTACGGATTGCTCAAATACCATTCACGCAGTGTAGAATGTTCTACTGGTGCATTTATTCCAAGAGGCTCTACGTCTACGAAAGCCATTAGCTAATCTTCTCATGTAGAGGCATCTTGATCATTCTTCAAGAATTCTATCAGTGGATTAATGCAAAAGTTGTATATTGGTCTTAAGTTTTATATATCATAATCAGTGGACTAAGATTCTTAGCTAAGAAGTAGGTTGTTGGAGGGATTCGAATGCCTGTTGAACAAGATAGTTTCCAGAATTGTCGATTTTAACTTCACTCTCGTTTTCATAGATTAGTCTATAAATCGACCTAGCAGCTCTGATAAAAACTTTGCAAATAATTACACTTTTATGCATATGCATGCAAAAAAAAAACAATTGTTCAATAAAAAAAATTCAATCATTAAGAAGAAAAACTTATTTTGGTCATCAAAAACCAACTTCTTCCTTCAGTATGTATTAAGCGCCACATGTATCGTAACATTAAGTTGTAACGCCAGGTAAATGATAATCATTCGGTGAAACACTGTTCTCGCGATTACACCTCTGATCAGTCGAAGCATCGCTTCCCATCAGACGGTTTAATTAATGGCTGCATTTAGCCACCTGCAGACAAATCTCTCTCTCTCTCTCTCTCTCTCTCTCTCTCTCTCTCTCTCTCTCATGCCTGTTTATTCTAATGACCGTCAACATTCTGTGGAGTATTCCGATTTATAAAACGTGAGACAATGCACTGGTCGAATTACATAGTTATCGATAGTCCAAAGAAAGTGACACATTTTCGGCCGTTACTCTTCCTGAAATTGAACTGGAAATTCTTTATTTATTTTGAAAAAAATGTTTATCCACAACCTTTATGATTCTAGGTTTTTATTCAACTTTTTCTTTGATTTTATTTTTCTCTTTCAACTTATTTGTATGGAAACTAATTGGAGTCATGTTCTTTATTTGAGCTTTTAAGCTTACAGTTACTATGCCAGATATTTTTTTACTAAGGCAACTCTTGCCTTTCAGTTTGTTTTATTCTTTCTTTATTTCCATTATAACTTGTTAGACTTCAAGCCTTATATAATATATTTATATCTTTAACTGTATGTTTATCATTATCTGTTTTCATTTTCCATAATTATTTTCCTAACCTAACTTATTCACATTTTTTACCCTATAACATCAGCAATTCAACGAGCTTCTTTCATTTTGTGCTCTCCACATCTCTATTAATTAATATATACTGATGATTTTGCGACTGAGATAACATGTGGCGACAATACTGTTTGTTCCCCCAGTTCATGTTACATCTTAGTATATAGCCGTAGAATGATTATCTCTGTCTGTCTGTCTGTCTGTCTGTCTGTCTGTCTCTCTCTCTCTCTCTCTCTCTCTCTCTCTCTCTCTCTCTCTCTCTCTCTCTCTCCTTACAAGCTATCAGGGCTAAAGTCCCACAGTACCTTTGCCCCAATACTTGGTCTTTCTGCTCTTCATCTTCTTCCATGACCTTATTTCTCTTCGATCGTCTCATGGGAATTTTCGTCCCGATGAGCTCATTTTGGGACATTGTAAGAAAGAAACGAGGAAAAAAACCGTACCAAAAGCATGAGAAAACTTCGAAGGGAAAATTTATTGAACGATTAAAAAGTCCGCGCTGATTTTCACCTCCATAATTCTCCCAAAGAAGCTATTTATCTGTTAAGTTCACCGGGATGAAGAGAGAGAGAGAGAGAGAGAGAGAGAGAGAGAGAGAGAGAGAGAGAGAGAGAGAGAGAGAGTCTGTTTTCCTTGTGAAGTTTGGTAGGACAATCGGAAGGAGGAAACAGTATAAACCCATCAGATAATCTCTCTCATTCAGGAGCGTTTTTTCTTTCACAGTAACTGATGTTTTTCATCACTTAAAGAAAGCATCTGTAAAAAAGAAATAGACTACAGTTGTAGTATATTTGCGTTTTACTCTAAATTGGGACAAGAACCTACAAAAGAGATTACGGGGCAGATGCATATTTATCGATGCTTTCTTTACCAACAAATGGTGGGACTTTGATACGCTGCTCCTCCTTTTATCAGTAAGCAGTTCGGGAGGGATCTGTGGTTTCCCCAAACCTTTTCATCCACAGCTGCGATCTATCACACGTGGGTAACTCTTGGCTTTTTTGGGACCAGAGTCTGTGCATCATGACCTCCCAAAGTCTTGTGTGTCAGGTTTCTTTCACCATTTATTTATTTATTTATTTATTTATTTATTTATTTATTTATTTATTTATTTATTTATTTATTTATTTATTTACTTAATGGTAAAATCAACACAATTTCCTTTATTTTTCTATTTATTTATATATACAAGTAATAATAAGTGCACAAATCCCCCGCACATATTTATGTACCTTCTAGAATTTACTCACGATTTTTCCAGAATTTAGTCAGTAGTTCTTATGGTTATAATAAATCTAAAAAGTTTTATGTATCTAAAATGTTACATGTAAGTCTTCAAAATAAGACCTATACACTCAGTAACAGAACGAAAAAGTTTTTGTAATAGGGAGGAAGTTTTGTGGATACTTATCTACTTTTCCATTATTTATCCACTTATTCATGTGTTTCCATCTATATTTTTCCAGTTGTACTTTGTTACATCAATGATTTTTCGCTCATTTAATTAGATGATTAAAATACGACTCCAATTTTGCCAGCAACTTTTTTACGGTCTCTGGAGACAACAGATTTTGATTTCAAGAAGAGGAAAAACATGGTTTTATAAATTTTACATCCGTGAACCATACAAAGTTTTTTTTGGGGGGCTTTATTTGTCTTTATTAACGCAAAAATATCCCAGTAACGGAATAACATCGAAAACTCTGAATGTAAAGTTTTAATCTTCTGATGACTGACTGTATATTATACGTTCCATCGTTTCCGTCGTGGAGCTCGCCCTTTGATACATCGAGACATTTTGCTTTCATTGACCACCTTTTATGAGATTCTTTCTGTTTGAATCTGTAACTTTTGATACCAAACCCGGTCGTGGCAGCGTACATTAATCCTGAAGAGGCGCAGAAATGAGGCAGCGGGTGTCCAGAAATTGTGCTCTAGGTCTATTTATTTAGGATCGTTATTACGTCACATTTGCCATTATAAATTTATCGGAGTAAAAGAATCTCTCTACGACAACGATGCTGAAAATTCTGGAACCATTTTATTGGAAAGAGCTGTTGGGATTTCTATGTTTTCTTTCTTTATTTATTTGCTACACAAGTTATATTTATAATTTTGGGATGAAGTACCAAATCAGCTTATGACAGTCAACGCAACTGACCTTGTTTTCTTCCGTTGAAATAAACTATATCAAATGTTTCTACCATTTAAACCAAAACATATTTTTTCCTTAACTGGAGAACCAGAAAGTCTACTACCGTCTCATTTTTTTCCTTGTTACTTAAACAAATATGCTTTTTTTATACAATTACAGAATCTTAACCAATGCACATATTTTGTTTATATACATATATTATTTATATTCATATATTATTTATATTCATATATTGCATAATCTGACTTGTGGAAGGTATTCAACGTAGGGTGGGGAATGCTGGGGATTTTCTGAGAAATCCGCATCATGATGGGAATATTGAGTATATTCACTAGCTAAACGTTAAACATTTCGGCAAACTTTACATGCGCCTTCTATTCTCACAACAATATCAAACTGATATATCACGTACCTTTCTTCTGTAGCGTTAGCAATCCTACCTATTTTTTTTAAACCTTCCCTACTCTCACATGTCATTTACGCTTTATCCTTTTTTAACTGAACCTAAGCTCAGTTATTTTTACTCTGTCACTACGAATAAACTAAAGATAATGGGGATTTTTCAGTAGCAAAGGGTTGTTGTTGGCATGTATATCGTAAAAATGGCTATATTGTACGTAGGTAGAAGCAATCTTATATTTCACGCTCAAATTGATTTTGCTTGTGATAAAAAAATTTTTAAAAACATTGAAAACGAATGCGTTTATTCATAACAAAAGCATTTTGTTATCATTGGATTTTTCGAATTTCGAAGACTGCAATTATATTTCTTACAGTTATCAAGGTACACAGAACTTATCAATACTCTAATGGCTTTTTAAAATTGCTCACTTCTCTCGGGTTATTTCAAAATGGACCAAAAACAACAACAAACTGAGGAACAATCTATTTATAGAACGAAATTTTGACAGTTTGGTCCTGTTTAAGTTACTCGAAGGGTGCTTGCCAACCTTTAGGATGTCTTTAATTCGAAACATTGTTTGAGTAAGCGTTTTATCAAACTGCAACATAAGGGACTCATTAGTTAGCATTTTCTACCATTTTCCATGAAAGAAAATAATTCTCATTCCTATAAAAAAACTCAATATGGAGGGCTATGGCATCATTGAGGAATATTAAGAACAAATGTAGGCCGCAGGGTATTCGTGATTAATTGCACATTCCACAATTTATAGTAAAAAAACTGTTTTCAATTCCTGCACAGAACAAAAACAAGAAGTCTCCTCTTCCAGCCCCACTGTCAAATTCTCAATTTTCAAAGTTTCTGTCTTGGAAAATTTATACAAGTGCCATTTGTATTTCGTCGGGAATCAGAGAGATGTAAAATGAAACTTTCCGTTCGCCAGTTTTTGTTTTCCTTCGTTCACGGAGACTTACGATGTTTTTGAATTGCAATAAGTATTAGGATTTTACAGGTTGGCATGATGGTATGAAAAAAGGAACTGAAATCTCTCCAATAGTCTATCCCTTGCTTTCGGAAGTTTTAATAGATATTTTGCTCAAAGTATGCACTTTTTTTATAGCACACTAATATTTTTGAGTTATTTTTCAATTAACTGAACAACAGTTCATTTTATTTACTGAGAATTCCTCATGTTGAAATGAGAAAAAACGAAAATTTATGTGCAGGGTTCCCCCTGGACGACTAGGAGAAGCATGTAAAATAAGAATTTGTTACTTGAGTAGCACTTTTTTATTATACCAGTTTTTCATAGTTATCTTTTTTCTAAAATTAAAGTTGTCACGCAAATTACCTTTTCAGTTTCCCTACCCTAATTTGAGTTTTTAGTTACTTGCGAATATCTTATATTGTTTCACAGTCCAAAATATTCCAAACATACTTCATTGCATATCTCTTGTAACATGAATGTACCACTCAACTTCGAATGTAATCCGCTATCTGCCAGCCTCACTGCCATTAAAGAATATTTGTATAATCCCTTGTGTATGATATAATACTCTCATTTCCCGGAATCGTTAACCTAAATCCAGCAATCTTTCTGTCAGTGAGTATATTACTTCAGTATTCTTAAATACAGTCAGAGAAGTTAATGCTTAGGATTCTGCTTTTAGAATTTTCTCTGCACACATACTTGACAGTGAATAACCTAGTTGCACGTAGGCTCTCTTGTTTCAAAAATGGTTCTGTGAAAAGTGGTGATTCTCTTTCTAATTTGCAAGGATGATCTTTTAATGTCAAAAGCACAACAGCTTTTAAAAAAATCGATTTGATATACTTAGTAGTTATCATTATAACTATAATGGCTATCATTATAATTACTATGGTTCTTCATTATTATCATCATCGCCTCTAACGGTGCGTAACGCAATAGGTCTTTGTAAAATTGTTATCATCAGGAGATTTCAATTTCTTGCCCCATAAATTTGCAACCGTTACCGATGATAAAAACAAGATATCATTCTAGGCTTTATACCCTCTTCAGTTGCTTACTGTTAGGTCCTTGCTAGGTGTTATGGTAATGTTAGGCAGTGTCTTTTCGATACCCGAATATCCGCTTTGTTTTGATAAGATATGGTCAGGTTTCCTACCATCAGTGCCTTTTTCCAAGCATAGTCATATAACAATAGTCAAGAATAAATGTCATTATCTCTGTACCGCAAAGAGGTTACGTAAAAAAGGAGCAATTTTAAATAGGGTAAACTTCAAAGCGGGCATGCAACATCCCTGTGAATAACTCAGCCATGATGCGTAAATTTAGTTGTTGGATTAAAACATTTCTTAGCTAAAACACTTGCTAAGGCGAAAAAGCAAGAGAGAGAGAGAGAGAGAGAGAGAGAGAGAGAGAGAGAGAGAGAGAGAGAGAGAGAGAGAGAGAGAGAGAGAGAGAAGTGTTATTCCACAGACCCAGTGATTAACTTTAAAACATACACGTCCTTTAAAACTTACAATGGCCTTTACAAATTTTAGTCCTAAACTTCCTCCAGTTATGGAAATCCCCGAGTAGTTGCTTCCGTTAGGGCGTAAAGAATTAACTTTTGTCAGCCCGTATTGGTGTTACTGGGAATGTTATGCTTTGTTCAGTGTGTACAGCCTTTGTTGTTGTAACATCAATAAGCTACCTATTAACCAATTAGTTAAGCGCGCAAACGCATTTGCTATACACCTTCTCATGCATGCATTTTGAAAATCTGACACATCATAAATGCGGTAAACTAGCACGAAAGCGGTTTATTAAGTCAAAGCACATAAAGGGAGAGAGGGGGTGGGGGTGGGATTGCTAGATGCCATTCTGGTATGTCCCTTGAGCAAATTATTCATAATTAAAATCCTAAGCAACAGCATATGTTGTATGCATTACGTAAGTGCAGCTTAGATAGATAAACAGACAGGCGGACAGACAGAATGCCAGACAGAGTTTTTGTGGTCCTTTCCAGCATTGTTGGTGCACGGCAAAAACATAGGTTTAAAAATGGGAACGGGAACTTTTCTATACTTGGGTCTCGGTCCCGGTAGAAAAACAGGAAAAAAATAAGAGCAAGAGAAGAGAATAGATATTAAAGGCGAATGATTCTTGTTTAACAACAGATGGGATGAGACCTCTCATGTTTCCTGACTAACACAGTTACTTCTAACCCTGAAAGATCTCAGACCTGATAGACACTGAGTTACATTAGCTCTTTTTGCAAGAGAAAATAAAAAGTTCGTTGGCCCAAAAAGGCTAAACTCATAAAACCAAGCCAGAATTCTTTTTCCAAGCTGCAACATTCATTGTATTTTTCCTTGTAAATCTCCTCTTTTCATTTAAAAGCTGCAGTACACAGTCAAACGTCACCATTTTAAAGTAAAAAATGGCTACTTCATTTCCTTTAACAGAGACTTATTTAGAAATGCCCTAACGTTCTTGTAAACTGCAACTTATAAGGAAGTTTGAGATTTTTGTCCTTTTTAATTGGGCGTTCAGAAATAGGATATAGTGCCTAGATAAGTTCCCAAACACCAATTATTTGTATTAATTTCGGGCAATCCAAAGTTAATGTCTCTGAAATAGATGTGAGCATACCTCACAATTACTTTATCTCTACTAAATGGACATATTAACCTGGTAGTGAGTTTTTGGGGGAGCTACCATAAGCTATTATCAAGTTAGTTTCTTGACAGAAAAGCTTTATGAACTGGAAAACTCGTTCGATGGACCAAGTGATTTCGTGTAGATTTATTGTTGTGATGAGTCTCTCTCTCTCTCTCTCTCTCTCTCTCTCACTCTCTCTCTCTCTCTCTCTCTCTCTCTCTCTCTCTCTCTCTCTCTCTCTCTGCATCCATGTGTGAGAATTGTAGTTGTGCTTCTTCATTTATAAATTTTAGCGCTCGTATGCCATAATGCTGTATCATTCACAGCCTTCTCCCAATTTCATCTATTGGTCCCGCAACCTCTCTCTCTCTCTCTCTCTCTCTCTCTCTCTCTCTCTCTCTCTCTCTCTCTCTCCTACTATTTAGATCAATGGAGTTTCTGTGTAATCTCAACAACAGGAAACCGAAGCCTAGGGAGACATCACCATTCATTATCGGGTGTTGCCTGAAACCTCGTACTATGTCATTTGTTGATGATACACTATCAGGAATGGGCGAGAACTGTTATATCCGAACATCCGTTCTGGCTTGTAAAGAAATTCTACAATTTTTAATTTAAATAAAATGACGAATGCAAAAGGTCCCTGAACGTCAAATCAAGACGCTTTATATTTTGAAAAATATTTCACGGATATTTTCAAACTGAATGTTCAGTGTTAATACCAGTCTAGAAATGTATGGCTTGAAAATGCTTGTCCCTTAACTCTATAATATACGTAATATTTTCCTACGTATGCTTGTTGTTTGAGCCCGTCCAGTCTTGTTTAAAGTTACTGAAATGTTTCTGATCTTGGCAACGGATCTCAATGTTGTTTATTAGACTTCTACCTAGATTATTCGTATTATGCGATATTTCGGCCATTTTGCATTGATCGATATTTCCTTTCCATTACAAATTTCAAGAGTACACATCTAAGAAAGTGTTTCGTTTTCATAACATTTGCTAGCAACAGATATAATTAGTTAGCCAGCATAAATGTTTAATTAAGCTGTGCATTAGTTGCCTATTTATTCCTGAAAGCTCACGAAGTATAATATTGCGTGACAAAGACATACATACGCTTTAGAGAGATGGACTAATAATCCTTTAAAAACCCTGCTGATCAAATTTCACGATGATGACACGCAAGAGAGGTGGCCATTTCCCGGAAGTTCAATAGTTCAACCTACCTTCAGGTAATACGCTTATCCATCCGCTATAAAGTCTCCTCATCTTTTTCATTATGGGTACCCAATTTTATGGCCCGATAAATCACTCGAGGATATGTTGAACTCCGTATATGAAAGAATATTTTCATCATGGTATCATCGTCGAATTCGCATATATTTTGCTTGTATTTTCGTGGCCCCCTAACATTTGTGCGGGAAGTATCATCCAGCGAATTTGCTGGACTCTAGTAATGAAGCCTCCAAATATGCTGGCTTGTTATACGGGTTTGCTTACGTTTTATAGAAGTAAATATAATGTTTCGTGAAATACTACCGCTGGGTTTTCGGAGTTGTAATCCGGCGATCTCTCTCTCTCTCTCTCTCTCTCTCTCTCTCTCTCTCTCTCTCTCTCTCTCTCTCTCTCTCTCACATACACATACACATACACACAGATATAGGCACATTCATATGCAGACTGACAATACTACTATTATAACTATATCGGAGATCCAAATTCTGATGCAAATGACGGTGATGGAAGTAATAAAAATAGGGTACTTTTGAATCAATTAAACTTTGATGTAAAATCAAATCCATATTTTATAGACATATGATATTAAGAAAAGTGTCATACAATTTTATATATTTTGCAACATTACTACTTCGGCCCTCGTTAAAATATTAGAAGTATTCAAACTAAAGAACTGAGCGATATTTCCTGACCCAGAATAACACGAAGGAATATTAAAATCTAATTTAAAAGCAAATGCTTTGTGGTTCTTTTTTTCTTCAATATTTTTTATATATTTATTTATTACGTTTCATATATGGGAGGCGCTGCCGTTACCTAGGTAGGATTGTGTTAACTCAGTAACTACCGTTTCCCCATCATGGTGATAATGCGTTGCCAAAATTGCCCTTGTTTAAAATTGGGAGATTATAAGATTAATCTGTGCAACAACAATTTACCATACACTGATCATGAAGTTACGATAACGATAATAATAAATATTATTACAATGATTGATTTAAACCATAGGTTTATCATGAAAGCTGAGAAAACAACACTGGAGTTACCAATGCAGGGCTTAGGTTTTGGAAAAGTAGCCCCCATTTCGACCTCAGTAATAGAGAAGACGACCTTCGCTGAATTCCTTCATTTCCCAACTAGGAATTCAGTTATGTAATTTTAAAACCGTAGATGTGGCATACGCATTACGAGCTCATGATTGGCTGACATCAATGTTTCCGATAGCGCAGGCTTACTGTGGTAAAGATGCAAATTATTTCTACAGTAATAATTCTGAACGTTGATATATACAAAGAACCGTTTTAACCGCCTTCTTTAGATCATAAAAAATGCCGATTTATATCGATATGATATTTTCGAAAAAAAAATCGGTATGTTTATGGTTTATATAAGAAGGGGCGATGGTTCTTTATATATATAAACATTCAAACATGTTACTGAAGAAATTGTATAATATAAATCGCAATAAGCCAACGATATCGGAAACGTTGATTGTCAGCCAATCACGTGCTACCCAAGCGCAATGCCATATCTTTACCCGTAAGTGGAGAAATGACTTGAAAGCGCCCATAGGTGAGAGAAAGCACTACTCAAGGTTGTAGTGCCTGTCAACCATCTAGAGTAGAATTCAGTGTCTCCCGAGTACCTTGCCTCACAGGAAGTTGACCAGAAAAAAAAAAAAATAAATAAATAAATAAAATGGGCTGATGTATTATAAATGGAACAGGACTTCTCTCGGCTACTAATAGTGAATAATTCGTTATATTTGGGGGGGGGGGGGGGGGGCGGCGGAACTGAAGACGTTAAAAAGTTGTCTTTTCCATTTGCTTTAGATGAAATCTATCCAATCTTGTCGCCGTTGGAACGTTGGTCTTCATCTTCCCTTTAATATAGGTCAGATTTAGCAAGGATTGTTTACTCCCCTTCCGGTCAAATTTCAAAACACCGTTTTCTACTGATAGTGTATCTGAGGTCTTTACTTGACTTTGAAGGGTATATCACAAGTATATACTGAGCCTCCTTTATGGCCAGCTGAGTGTAAGTGAAAACTCGTCTTGTAAATTAATGCTTTTCCTTTTGAAGTCCCAACTGCAGCAGAATGACAAACAATTCTTAAAATCTCTGTGGTGGAAAAGTAACATTGTGACAGCTTTGAGTCCAAACGACAATACTGATGTTTGCTAATGAATCACTTCGGTTCTGATCAGTAGGCGTGATAAAGAACTATAATTGTGTGGATTTAACCATGAACGCTACGGGGAAAAACGCATTTCAGTATTGTTCATCATTTTTCTTGATTTAAAGTGATATCATACTAGGAAGTTCTCTTTGAACCCAAAATTAAAATGGAAGCGTCAATGCAAGATTAATTGACGTAGGAGCAAAACAAAAATAAGCTTTCAGCCTGGACGAAAAAAAAAAAAAAACTGACATCCCCGAGTGGGCTGAAGGTTAGCCGAGTGATACCTTGTCATAATTTGTCGTCCACTGCAGTGTATCTACAAAGGTATTAGGAAAAGCTTCTACTGTTCCTCTTGTATTTCCTCTTTTTCGATGTAACGGGGTTCGGTTATTGCGAACTTGCAATTAAAAAATATTTAATTCTTCGACTTTTGGTATTTCAAAACCTACTGAAATGGAACTAACGTTACACAGAGGTTAAACAACCGATACTTTGTTCCTTTTCATATTGAGGGAACAAAAGTTCCTGCGTAACAAACGCCCGAATGGTATTCATATCCCCCTCCAAGAAATCGCGTGACAACCAGCAGCCTCTTACGATAAAAGGTTTCTCAGGAATTCTGTCCTCATCACGTTGAGCATGCACGCGTTAGCGTTACTGCTCCAGCCATCATTATAATAGTGCTTAATATTCTGGGTTTCACCAGAGGTCGAGATAGCATTTTGTTATTCTCTCGGTCTCTTGCTCACGTGTATTTAAAAAGGTTGCGTACTTATTCTTTGAGACCCATCGGTAACTCGACTTTCTGGAGGTATAGATTTTTTTTATATATATATTCAGTGGGCATGTTAAAATCTTGCTTCCTGATTGCTAGCAACGCAAATGAATATGATGTGCAAATGATAAAACTCACGCTGCACTGATTCACTCCCCACTACTGCAAGATGTAATGACTTCAGATATGTGTAACCTATATCTTTCTAGTTATCTATGAAAACGACTTCCGGCAAATTAAAACTATTTACTAGTCGCTCTCGTATACTGCCAGTCTGCATCGCATTCTCCAATCGCCACACTCTACTCGATAATTCCGAATATTTATCAATACATGGTGTTGTCTTCAAATTCAAGCTCTCTTTTTAGTAACCCTTAAAAAGCATATTGTCCGAAGGCGTTCACATGTAAATAAGGCGTGTTATTAACGTCGCTTTTGGTGGATCTTTCATATCACGATTGGATGCTTTCCCTTATCCAGATGTCAGCTGAACCCTGATGCAGTTAGGAATTTTGCCAAGCAAACGTGGTTCTCGTTATTCCGAACGATAAAAGTTTAGAAACGAGCCTTTTGCTACATTTTTACATGCTGTCTTCCACTACGTTTATCTCGAGTGTTCCCGTAAGAGCAACCCTTTGGCCATAAGCATTATCCACTTTTTTGCCTTTTACTGTACTCCTAGTCCCGATCAATTTCTCCAGTCTGGCTGTCCACCCACTCTAAAATTACTTCTTGGTTCAACAGCGGGGTTTTGACCCACATCCACCTTGTATTGGATATCTTTATCTTGTTGCCCAACCGCTCCAGCTCCCTTTCCTGTCTTAAGCGCCAGAATAGCCTAAAGCACAACAGCTCTTGACTTGACAGCTCAAACTCCTTAAATCTGTTTGAAGTGTACTTTTTAAGTCAATGTGTTGTTTTTATATTCGCTTCGCTTATCATCATGATCAATTATGCTGTGATGCCATGCTCTTGAACGGCTTATTGCAAGTGCCATGTGTTCTTTTCTACTCTAAAACTGTGAATCGGTTGCAATTGCCATATGTTCTTTTCTGTTCTAAAACTGTGAACCGGTTGCAATTGCCATTTTTCCTTTTCTACTCTAAAACTGAGAGCCGGTTGCAAGTGCCATATGTTCTTTCTACTCTAAAACTATGAACCGGTTTCCATCAGCGGCACGAGTCAGTTTATCCACGAAATTTTCCGATAATCTAATATCCAAAACTGCTGTCGTATTATGTGGGTTTCTTTACTTTTTATAGGGCGATTATTACGTCCCTCAAAATATGACAAGCGAGGTTATGGACCTGCTATCCGGATCTCTCTCTCTCTCTCTCTCTCTCTCTCTCTCTCTCTCTCTCTCTCTCTCTCTCTCTCTCTCTCTCTCAGCCTGCTATTCATATAATCAGTTGTAGTTATGACAACTATCAGCATCAGAATTATAGAAACGGCAACAGAAAATATAATAACGGTGATGTAAATGATAAAAAACTATTACCATTACCAAAAAATAATGAGTGCCAGTGTTATCTCTGTTCAGGATACTGCTTACAGTTTTTGTCAGAAAGCTACAGAGAAATTATGCTACGCTAACTCCAGGCAATTGTCCTAATATAACTATAACCCAGCCTAAGTTTAGCCACTAACCAGCGCATCGTGACCATAGCAATATGTATGGCGACTGGACGTGCAGTAGAGCTGCAGTTCTAAACCATGTTAATATTTTGGACCACGAGGCCTGATGATGAGAGGTAAATAAACAGTAGAGGGGCACTTGCCGAAAAATTAACAAGAGGTGACCTGGAAGGGAAAGGAAGATGAACTGTCAACAGAGAACTAAAAAAAAAAAAAAAAAAAAACTTAAAGAATAAAATTTAACAAATGTGATGAAATAAACATCTAATAGCCAAGTGCAGAAGAGATCACAATGATGAAGGAAGCAGATAAAAAAGGAAATAGATTTTCAAAAGAAAAAATATATCAGCGAATGGCCATGAAAAAAAAGTTAGAACAAATTGCTATCTCCGTGAAATGCGAAAATAATCTTCAAGATGTTTTACTCAGTGAGCAGGCTACTTACACCGTACAAAAAGTCGCCTGCTTCCTGAAAAACCATTTATATTTGAGAAACGAACCGTAAATTACTAACGAACTTTCGAAGGGTCAGGAACAATACTCGGGTATGTCATTAGTGAAATCTCATCTCTTCGCTGATCCGATTTTTTCCTGCTCTTATCTTCCGTAGGAAAAAGAACAGTAACAAAAAACTATGAGATTCATGAAATTGTCATTTATATAACTTTCCGATCTCATTATAATTGCAGGCTATTAGCGTTCCAGGAATTTAAAACAATATTTCTATGCGAAGTTGCCCCATTCAGTGCTACTGTCTTTTTACTACTACTACTACTACTACTACTACTACTACTACTACTACTACTACTACTAAATAATAATAATAATAATACCATGATGATGAATGAACTTAATTATTAAGGTAACTACAATGGCCCAAGTTGCTTTGCCAGCGACAATAACTAACTCTATTATTGTTGTTATTAGTTTAATAGCAATGGACCATTGCAGGAATAGTAGCAATAATAATTACCTTCATCACTAACGTTATTGTCATTGTTGTCTGCCGCTGTTGCTATGATAACCATGGCCAATTTCCTAATGTTAATGACGATGACCGCTCAGCGGTAGATACGCCATCGAAACAGAGACCTGTTTATATTCCGTTAATGTTAAAAAATCCTTTTTTTTTTCTTTCGTGGCTGATGCAGAGCTTAGAATAGAATATCCAATAAACTTATATTAATTAATTCCAGTATTATACGGAAGCATGTAGAAATTGAACAGTGAATGAACGTCGATTAATTAGTGAGAGAGGAAAAGAAAGATCTGGAAACCCGTTTGACCAATTAAAAGACTTCCTTTCTGCATATTTACTGTTTTGTAAGTCTATGTATGCACATATCTACTTTACCCCGTGGATGAAAAAGACTTTATAGTAGGCTTCTCTCCATTTCAGGGAGCACGAGTCATCGTTTTTCTCAAATATCTTTCAAACTAATTATTTGATCAAAATGGTACTTGACACAGTGTACAAGGCACCTCCCGCTAATTTTTGGTGATATAGAGCATTGTCAAATACTCGGCTAGCACTCTCGTAGGCCTGCGTTCTATTCTCCGGTTCTTAGCCACGTAAAATAAGTCTAATCCTTCGGGCCAGCCCTAGGAGAGCTCTTAATCATCTGTGGTCTGGTTAAACTAAGGTATACTTAACTTTGGGGTTGGGGGGGTTAGTTAAGGCGTTTACTCTTGACTCACATGGTGTTGCCAAGCGTCGCCAAACTATGCATTCGAACGTCCTTTATCCCCGTCCCGTCCCTCCCTCTCCCTTCCACTCCTCATCCGTCCCTCAAGCCACTTTCCTGGCCTCCCCATCTCCGCCCCCACCTTTTCTGTCTATGGGGGATGGCGGACATTCGACTGCAAAGACTAGACCTGCTGACTCGTGCGACTTTGCCTTTAAAAGTCAAGAGTAAACTCCTTAACGAACACCACTTGACAATTCACTATATTACCAAAAATTAGCGGGAGGTGTCTTGTACACTGTGCCAAAGTACCATTTCGTTCAAACAATTAGTTTGAAACATATCTGAGAAAAAACGATGACTGGAGGTCCCTGAAATGGATAGTAGTTGTCATCCTTTTGGAAAAGGAGCCATTATATGCAAGTTCCAGAATACAGGTCCTCATTGCTGGCTAACAGAATTCACAGTGCCTTGTCCCAGATAAATAAAGTAAATATTGAACAATAGCATCCCTGTTACCTTTGAAAATGAAGTTGTTCATTATTATATACTTGCAGGAAATTAAATGCTGTGTAAACATTGCTTTCATGTAGGTCATATCAAATAAGAAAATTAGTGCTATCTTTTCATGTTCTAAGGAATCACTAATAATTCCCTTTAGAGCAAAATCAAGATCAGTAGCACTGTAATCTCTGGTATTACTTATATAATCTGGTGTAGCCCTTTTAGCAACGCTGGAGCACGCTCTTACCTTGTCTGAGCCACCGAGATGGCTTATCACTGAAGTTTTTTTCCTTTTGTTCCACATAAATAGTCTATCCTTTGAAGTGAGTAAGATGGTAGTAGAACTTCGCAAAGAGCAACTTCAGTTAGGATACTTTCGTCGCTTTGTAATCAGGATGGTAATTATACCAGGGTTCAGTTCACACAGCAGCTTGGTAATTATTAGATGGCTCGTCTTATTGTTCCTTGTTACAAAGTTATGAAGAATTATTGATACATGTGATTGGCAAATTAGTTTAAAGTAACATTACTATGTCAGCTAAGCTTACTGAACCGTGAGATGCTATTATAAAATATGGAATATTTTCACTTTTTTATATACTGAAGATTGTACTGGAAATCAAGAGATGCCTGGTCGCTACAACAGTCATGAATGTTTTGAAACAGAAAACTGGTGAACAAACCAGAGGAAAATGAGCTTCTGTACTATCAGCACTGCACTCAGCATGCCATTGTAGGGTCCCACACGGACCCCCACACCCTCCATCTTACCTGGCCGGCAGATCTCCTCACAGCGAGCATCTCCTGACATTCTTTGTACATAATATTAATGTTATGTTAAATTACCGTTCTTAGTACAAGCATTATAAAGTCAGCTTTCCAGCTATATCTATCATAACTTCATTCGTGTCTTGTATATTGATTTATGTACAACTTTCCTTCCTCCAGCAAACACAGTTGATTGCACTATGACCTCTGTTTTGTTCGCCTCGTGTCAAGCACTACATTTCCGCTCGCAAGAGCTATTGACCTGTCTGTTTCTTGTTTGAATAAATGGGTTACGGGTTGTTCTATGAGCAAAAGCCGTGCTAGCATAAGGCCAGCTTAATCAATAACAACATTTGAATAAATTAGTAAGTTCTGAACGCTGCCTCTTACTAGCACACGCCTCCACATGTCACCTTCTCTCTCGAGTCGGAAATCCTTCAGGATACTGATCACTTCTGCATAAGTAAAAATAAAAGAAAGCGAAGAAGGAGAATAAGAAAACGGTACCTCAGTAAGTTGAACGGCATCGACGCCTTTTTCGAAGGCTTGCGAATTACTAGATGGGTCTTAAAGACACCTGATTTCGCCAAGTTCTCTGTTCTACTTTGTCTAACAACAAGACAGTAGATTTATCTATTGTGATGAATTCTCTCTCTCTCTCTCTCTCTCTCTCTCTCTCTCTCTCTCTCTCTCTCTCTCTCTCTATCGGGTATCTTACTATCCTTCTTCGTGCTACATCTTGTGCACTACAACTCAGAAAGCAACCGATCTTTGAACCTGCTCCTTTTCCACATTAATTAGTCAGAGCAACGCAGGCACGCCATCTCTTCCCTAATTTGATTTTTGTTTCGAGACTTGAATTCCCGATTTGGTAAATGTAGAGGAGAAAAATAGATGGAGGTGAATCAGGGGGATTAAGGTGGTTATAAAGAGAGAGAGAGAGAGAGAGAGAGAGAGAGAGAGAGAGAGAGAGAGAGAGAGAGAGATAGTTTTACAAATATTTTAGCTGTGTTATATCCAGTTCCTTATTTTTTTTCTTCATCATTTATCTAAGATTAAGTTTCTTCATTGACATAGAAGGTTTTCAATTAAATTTCTTTTTATGTGCAGAACTTGGTCAGTTTACAAGTCCCTGGAGGAGTTTACCCCTTCAGTCTTTCCCTTCATTGGTATAGAACGGCTTCGGAGGATATAAATCTTTTCAAAAGTACAGCATTCCTTGTCATATATCCCCTATTTTTTTTCTAAAATCACCTACATGAAACGCCAGTAGAAAATTAATGTACTAAAGCAAAAATAGTACGGAAGAAAAACCAAAAATATAAAATATATGGAACAAAATTATTTTCCCAATTCTGCGGCGAAATCCGAAAGTTATTGCTCTGGCCCAACGTTCATTCTGTACCAATACCACTCATCCGCTGTTCGGTGTGCTATTTTAACGATATTGAAGTGGTCAGACAACTGTTACGTCAGACTGCTATTGCCGAAAGCTAAAGCGAATCCTCTGTCCCAGTAAGATAACACTATGACCGAATGATTCTCATTGTATTCAGCAGTCATTTAAGACACATGGACTTACTGCAAATTTTTGTGTGTGACAATAAACGTAAAGGAGTCAGGAAATATAACCTTGATACTAGATTTGGATACTGGAAATAATACTGGGACTTTATTAAAAAAAAAATCCAGTTCATACATTATATACCCCGTTGCGCCCGGCTAATCGTAGGTGCCCCTGTATTTTTTTCCTTTTATTTATTTATTTATTTATTTATTTTTAACGATGCTTGTTCATACTGCAACGCAAATGCTCCACCTTTATTATTCAGGTATGTGACTAGGATTTGTATTTTCATTCGTGGTGACGGAGCACGCATTTGTGAACTGCTTCATCGCCAAAAGCTTAAATAGAAGCAGAAGTAGACTAAAGAAAGTAAGTAATTAACAGAAATAAGAGAGTACTTCAGAGAATGGAACTTTGGCGACCAGGCAAACAAAGACACAGAGGCGATTCAAATGAAAATCCAGAAATGGGTTTCCAGAAAAAAAGGGGGTAACGCATAAACCCGGGGTTTAGCTAACGAAGCTTTATATCAGACTCTGCCAAATGCCTTAATGAAGCCTAAGCGACGCTAAAAGATTCCAGCTTATGTCAGTGAAGGATAAAAGGTCAGAACATATTGTCCCTTACGGAATCTGCATTCAAATTACTTAAGACAGTGAGAATAGATTTATGGTTTGAAAATTTAAAAACTGTAAAATTTTAAGAAAGAGCAAGATGGTTTTTTAGCATTTCTTTAATTAAAGCACGCGTGATGCGCCTGAACAATGAAATTTATGAAAAGTAAGCAAACAAAGGAGGTAAGGGATGAATAAGGTGAATAGGGAAGGATTAAGTGTTTCTATGTGGAGTTCAGGCGTCAGAGCTATTTGAGAAAGCAGGCAGACATTTGAGATTTGAATTGTTCTCTGAAAGTTGACATAAAAACGGGTAAACGGCTTATGAAACTTTCGGTTCCCCTCAGTTCAACAGAAAACATGCGAACGATTTAATCACGTTTGGCAGGAAACCAGGTAGCCTTCTCTTCTTGTCAGTTCCCCTTAATTGATAGAAAACAAGAAAGATGTATCAGTTGATATAGATCCTACAAGAAAGCAAGTGGGTTTTCAAGTTCCGTTTTGGTTGACTAGTTTAATAAGAAAACTCTTCTAAAACTTGTGTACGTTCTGGAGTACTATAATTAAGTGTACATTTTAGTTTCGTTAAACTAACGGTGATGATGAACATTCGCTTGTTTGATGAATGAATATGGGAAATTTTGTCGAGAAAAAGACATAATTCTCATTGCTCAGTTTTTCACTTTTAAAAATACAATCATTGAAGTTCTCAAAGAAAAAGAAAATAACACTAAGTCCTACTATGTTTTGCAGGTTCATGTTATTTCACTTTGCAATTGGGTTCATTCGTTTTTATGCCTTGATTTCCTTTATAAACTTCTTTTTTGTTCATCGATGTAGAACATTTTGCAGTTTTCAGCATTCCAGTTACAGTTCCTCTCTATTTTATCCTCCCTCACAACACTCTGTTTTATGATGTGATTTTAAAATATTTTTCTGGCCTGCTTCGCCTAACTTATTTACTTATTCAATTTGACAAATACATGATCACTCAACATAGCTTTTTTTCTCACGGCAGTTTTTTTACATCTTTTTTCTCCAGTCCCTTCATTCTCAATTATGATTTTACTAATAGTTATTTGGTATTTGTTTCATTGGAAGATAAAGTCATCTTTCTCTAAGAAAACAAAATTTCTCCAAACAACCACCTTGAAATGGAGTCCATTGTTATTATTATTATTATTATCATTATAGAAGACTGGAAGAAATTAATGTATCAATAAAAAGTGCAGCTTTTAAATTAATGTACCGTAAATAAAAATAAAACAAAAGAATGTGTGGCTTCACGATAACATCACAGCTCTTAAAATTATTGGCATCAGCCTAGAACTTTGTCCCTTAGATTTAAAGTAGTGCTAGTCCTTTGGAACTAAGCATTGAAAAAACATGGTACATCAGCAGAATGTAGATGCTGAAGCTTTATGAAACATAAAAAACCACACTAATTATCAGTGCCTGGGCACTTGAGGTAATAGCATTAGTTCCCACTGAGGGAGAATAATGGAAGGTTGGCTTGAAGTAAACCGTAGACCAGTAGCCGCAGGCAGTGTCTATTGTTCAATGAAGAGAAATTAGTCATACGTCTCAGATTCTGTGGTATGGTACTAACACTCAAAAAGTAAGATAAAATACAGCACTCTAATTTGTTTCTGCATAATTTTTATTCAAAATGTAAGGTAATTCATCAGGTATTGGAATTATATCTTCTGCGTGGCATAAGAATTCAAGATTACAAACGCCGAATATTAATATTGGATTAAATTTTTCTTATTTACGGTACCTCTCACTTCCTCTTCTGTAAACGCCAGTGATCGAAGTAAGAGGAAAATCATCAGGAGACAGATTTTAATGGTATTGCACCTGTTAAGCAAAAGCACGTTTAGTCTTTCAAACTACAGTTATTCTAAACATCTAAAGCCGTATAATTACCTAAACGTAGTATTGAATTTGCATGTTTGGAGATCATAAGAGGGAATGTCTACATAACACAATCCTTATAAAAAAAAAAGTCATCAGCTTGAATATTTGAGGACTTCTGTTCTTTATAAGAGCTGAATGACATTTTAATTTGAGTAACAAACTATAATAATAAAGGAAAAATGTAATGAATAGAAAGAATGTATGAGCAATATAATGAACTGTCAAATACTTTAGGCATTTATACATTTTACATAAATGTCAAAGTTTCTACTAACTGGTCGAAATAAAGAGAAATGAATGTTTCTAATATGCAGCACAGATCCCCTTACCAGCGACGTGCATAACAGAAATACGCACTGAAAATACCATCTTTTTCAGTATTTTTTCCTTTTCAGTTATAGGAAAGAAAACACAATACTATGGCTTCAAATTGGATTTGCTCTCCATCGCTAACTCGTGATGAAGCTAAATTTAACAATTCTTTCGCGTCCTGCTTTATAGTGTGAATATCCAGTCTCTTGTACCAGTTAGTTCCAATTTCACAGGTTAGTATTGGGTATCTCGGCGCTTATCGTGTGACGAAAACAGCATTTGGTATCCCGTGGAATCAATTAGAGTTCACTCTTTTAATGTTCACTCTAGATGAAACTCCTGTTTATGAAAGTTAGATTAATTTCGGTGACTTACCCAGATAATTTAATAACTTTTTAAACTATATCTTGCATTTTGACGCCACTTTAGTTATTTTCTAAAGAGATAATCTTTAAAGGACCAAGTGAAAGTGCCCATTTAAGAATAAATTATTTTTTTCTTTTATAAACTCTTCTTCGATAATGCAACGCATATAGTAAAACAACCTGTTGGAAAGGGTCCAATTTTATACTTTATAGCAAACAGTCGGTCATCGACTATTTTTACGTAATTTAAAAAAAAAAATACTTTTCCAAATTACCCACGGATCTTGGTACGTTTTCAGTTACAAATAATCTAGATCAACCCACGATCTCGCTGCAAATACTATACATGAAACAACAAGCTTTATAAACTATAATTAATCATTTAAATATGGCAATTAGTACGTAGCATTAGTCTTTCTGAAAGAATTACGAACTTTTCCAACTTCAGCATCCAATGTTTTAGGTATTATTATGTTCTGGTAGTATGTTTAGGTATATATACAAGAACTCTTTGTGGTAGAACACTGGCAGCTCAGAATGAACCTTAAAAGGTAATTATACAAAACAACTAAAAGTTAACAATTACAATGTAATTACTGTGCCGAAGAATAGGTATATATGGAGGGTACTAAAGAGTATGCATGCGTACATAAATACACAGAAAACGATTGTTATGTAGCGTTCAAGGCTAGAGTCGATATTGTCTTTTTAGTTAATAGCGTTCTCATTTTATTTCACATTTCTTTTGTCAGACAGACGCCTTTGAATGAACCTTTCAAAAGGAAGTGTTTGATTGTTATTAGCTTTAATACGCACTATTGGATGAAAAGGATTTGACTGTACAATAAACTTTTTATCTCTAGTCGCACCAGATCACCCGATGATTGGTTCCAAAGACAGAAACAAAAATTTACACACAGGTGGTCCTCTTAACCTACAGTTATGCAAAAAATGGAATAACCAAAAAAAAAAAAAAAAAAAAAACCTGCACATTCCACTTTCAGAAAATCTTTTAACCATAATTTTCTTGGCTTCGCATGTGACATATTCATTTATTCAAGAATCATGTTAATATTTCTGTCAAATGGAGGAACTGTTTCAGGTTCTATTTTAGGTTCTGTCAGTTATTTACAGGTTGTCGTGAAATATAAATCAAAACATAATCTCAGACCAGGACACTGCAAGGAATGTATGAAATGTGTCCATATGTTATTTTCTTTCTTTGTTAAAGAACACAAGTCCTCTGATGTTACAATGAACC